>APFE031727156.1:7998-27037 GCA_000404065.3 Pinus taeda | reverse complement strand
ACCAAAGGAATATAAACCCTAAGATAAATATGTAACAATGCAACGTTGGAATATAGTTGACCATGATTGATCTTCATATTGAGACAGTGTTTGTCACAATGCAATGTTGCATAAGGGTTGACCATCATTGACCATGGTTGATCTCCATATTAAGACAATATTTGTCATAATGTGACATTGGACCGTGGTTGACCATGGATGACCATCTTTGTGACAATGTGACATTAGATCAAGAGATATTATTTGTCTCAATGTGACCATAATTGAACCCAAAGGTATTATAAACCCAAGAGATTAATATTATAAATGTAAGGTATATAAACCCTAAAGGGATTGATATTATAAACCCAAGGTAATAATAAACCCAAGGGATTATAAATCGAAGGGAACAATTGTTTTTTTTTGTAAGCTTAGGTAGGACACTCTCATTTTTGAGTTTTTACATGTTCGTTATTCACCCATTTCTAGAGAGGGTAGCAGAAGAATCAAACCAAAGATCTCAAGTTTGGTGAGACTTCATTTCCGTGATCATTACCACTTGATCTACCCCTTGCAAACAACCAAGGGAATAATTGTAAACCCAACGGATAAATATTAATAAACCAAGGAAAATAAAACCTAAGATAAATATTATAAACCCTAACATAAACATTTGTCACAATGCGATGTTGGGATATGGTTGACCATGATTGATTTTCATATTGAGAAAGCTAAACCCTAAAATAAACATGGTTGACCATGGTTGATCATTGTTGATTTTCATATTGAGACAATCTTTGGAGCATTGTGACATTGGACAATCGTTGACCATGGATTACCATGATTGTAAACCAAAGGGATTTATATTAAACCCTAGGAATAATAATAAAACCCTATGAATAATACTATACCCTAGGAATATGAACAAAATAAGCCTAAAGGATTAATTCAAAAACCCAAAGGTATTATAAACCCAAGGGAATAATATTAAACCCAAGGGATTAATATAATAAATGCAAGATATATAAACCCTAAAGGGATGATATTATAAACTCAAAGGAATAATACTAAAAACCCAAGGGATTAATACTAAGAACCCAACGGATTGATAATATAAACCCAACAAAATAATATTAAACCCAATGGTTTAATATTATAAATCTAAGTTATATAAACCCCAAGATAAATATTTTAAACCCAAGGAATAATATTAAACCCAAGGGATAAATATTATAAACCTTAGTAATATAAATCCTAATATAAATATTTGTCACAATTTGATGTTGGAATATGGTTGATCATAATTTATTTTCATATTGAGACAACATTTTTCATAATGCAATGTTGGACAATGGCTGACCATCATTGGCCATGGTTGATGTCCATACTGAGACTATTTATCACAATGCACATTGTACCATGGTTGACCATGGATGACCATTGTTGTGGCAATGTGACATTGGACCAAGAGATAGTCTTTGTCACAATGTGACCATGGTTGACCATGATTGAACCCAACGGTATTATCAACACAAGGGAAAAACATTAAAACCAAGGGATTCATATTATAAATTCAATGTATACAAACCCTAAAGGGATTGATATTATAAACTCAAGGGATTAATACTAAAAACCCAAGGGATTAAAAACCCAACAAATTGATAATATAAACTAGAGGGAATAATATTAAACCCAAGCTATATAAACCCTTAGATAAATATTATAAACCCAAGGGAATAATAATAAAATCAAGGGATAAATATTATAAAACCAAGGAATATAAACCCTAGGATAAATATTAGAAATCCTAAGATAAATATTTCTCACAATGCGACACTGGAATATGGTTGACCATGATTGATTTTCATATTGAGACAACATTTGTCACAATCTGATGTTGGAAAATGGTTGACCATGGTTGATTTCCATATTGGTACAATTTATGTCAAAATGTGATGTTATAACATGGTTGACCATAGTTGTGATAATGTGACATTGGACCAAGAGACAGTCTTTGTCACAATGTGACCATGGTTTACCATGGTTATTGACTAGTTTTGGCAATGATTGACCATGGTTATTGACTATTTTTGCCCATTATTGACCATGTCTAACCATGGTTGAGACAACCTTTATCACAATGTGACATTGGAACATGGTTTACCAAGTTTTATTTTCATATTGAGACAATGTTTGTCACAATGTGATATTGGTTAATTTTCATATTGAGAAAATCTTTATCACAATGTGACATTGGACCATTGTTGACCATGATTATAAACAAAATGGATTTATATTAAATCTAAATATTAAATATTGATGATGATGATGGTTAACGTCCATTGAGACCAAACTTTGGTCTATTGGACCTAAAGAAATGAATTACTTAATATTGATATAAACCCTATGAATAATATTATGCCATAGGAATATGAAACCTTAGATTAGTAAACCCTATAAATTATTCTTTTATATTTTTTTTAATAAAAGAATCCTAACTATAGCGCAAAACATAAAGAAAATGAATAATAGTAATGAATTTTTCAAAAAAAAAAATCTATTTTATAAAATATTAAAAGAAACGAAATAAGAGTTTATAAATCATTAAATTCATTTACTATAATATCATTTGAATATATTAATATTTTTAAAGATATAACATGTGAAACATTACTGATGGAATTTTAAATCTATAAATTTACAATTATCTAATGTATGATATATTTCAAAATTTGATCGTAAAAAAAAACAACTAATTTTATATTTTTACTTCATCTATTTTACTTATAAGAAAATTACAATATAATGCATTTCAAATTTTAAAACTAAAATACATTTCAAAGCATGAACCATAATTTTAAAATTTCTAAATTTATTAATCATGGAGGATCTTATCATTGAACTTATTAATATAGACAATTTACTTCATAAGTAAAATACTTCAATGGCATATTAAGTAAAATATTTTAATTTCAACTAATATTTATAGTGAAGATAAATAAATTTTCAAGGTTAAAACATTTTTAGGCATTTCAAGTAATGTTATTATTTTATATTTGGGTTATATTAGAATTGGAATAATCTCAACATGGAGGAACTTATTAGAATTACAATTATCTCAAATTACTAGGAAATTGGTGGGTTGGGAGCCGCGTGCCACAAATCTAATTTTTAAATTTATTGAAAGTAATGGACCATTTTTCTAAATAAAATTTTCTCATATATAAATGAATGTTATGATATTAAACCAAAGGGAATAATATTAAACATCATGGAATAATATTATAAACGCTAGATATATAAACCCTAATTGGATTGATATTATAAACCCAAGGGATTAAAACCTAATGGATTGATAATATAAACCCGATAGAATATTATTAAACCCAATGGACTAATATTATAAGTGGAAGGTATATAAACCCTAAGATAAATATTATAAACCTAAGTAATATAAACCCTAAGATAAATATTTGTCAGAATGTGATGTTGGAATAGTGTGATTGATTTTAATTTTCATATTGAGATAATGTTTGTCACACTGCAATGCTAAACAATGGTTGACCATCGTTGAACATGGTTGATCTCCATATTGAGACAATATCTGTCAAAATGCAACATTGGACCATGGTTTACCATGGATGAAAATGGTTGTGACAATGCGATAAGAGACCAAGAGATAGTCTTTGGCACAATGTGACCATGGTTAACCATGGTTATTGACCATGGTTTACCATGATTAAAGCCCAAACGTATTATAAACCCAATATAATAATATTAAACCCAAGGGATTAATATTATAATGCAAGCTATATAAACTGTAAATGGATTGATATTATAAACCCAAGATAATAACAAACCCAATGGAGTAATATAAAAAACCTAAGGGATTAAAAACCCAACAGACCAATAATACAAACCAAAGAGAATAATATTTAACCCAAATGATTAACATTATAAACCCAAGGTATATAAACCCTAAAATAAATATAATAAACCAAAGGGAATAATAAACCCAAAGGAATATAAACCGAAGGGAATAATATTAAATGAAACAGATAAATATTATAAACCCAAGGAACATAAACCCTAAGATCAATATTTGTCACAATGCGATGTTGAAATATTGTTTACCGTGATTTATTTTCATATCGAGAGAATGTTTGTCCAAAGAAATGTTGTGCAATGGTTGACCATCGTTGACCATGTTTGATCTCCATATTGAGACAATTTGTGTCCCAATGTGACCTTGGACCATTGTCGACCATGTATTACCATGGCTCTGATAATATGACATTGGACCAATAGACAATCTTTGTCACGATTTGACAATAGTTGACCATGGTTATTGACTATGGCTGACCATGATCGACCATGTTTGACCATGGTTCAGACAACCTTTGTCCCAATGCAATGTTGGAACATGGTTAACCATGATTGGTTTTCATATTGAGACAATACTTGTCACAATGTGACATTGGTTGATTTTAATATTGAGAAAATCTTTATCACAATTATGACCTTGGACCATGGTTGACCATTATTATAAACCATGGATTTATATTAAACCTAAATATTAATATTATAAACCCTAAATAATATTATACCCTAGGAATATGAAACCTTAGATTAATAAACCCTATAAATTATTATTTTATAGTTTTTTTATTGAAAAAGAAGTTCGAAATATAGTGTTAAATCCTTAAAACAAATGAATAATAGATAATTATTTTTTCAAAAATAAAATCACATAAAATAAAATGAAACAAAATAAGAATTTGTAAATTCATAAATTCATCTACTATAATCTCATTTGAATATATTAAATTTTAAGAAAATATAACATCTAAAACATTATTGATGTAATTTTAAACCTATAAATTTACAAAGGTTTAATGTATGATATATTTCAAAAATTGATAATTAAAAAAAAAACAATTTTATATTTTTAGTTCAACTATTTTATTTATAGTCAATTTACAATGTAATTCACTTCAAATTTTAAAAATAAAAATGGATTTCAAAATATCAATCATAATTTCTAAATTTCATAATTTACTAATCCTGAACTTATTAATATAAACAAATTAATTCATAAGTAAAATATTTCACCACCATATTAAGAAAAATATTTCAATTTCAAGTAATATGTACAATGAAGATAAATAAGCTTTCATGGTTAAAACATTTCTAAGTATTTCATGTAATGTTATCATTTTATATTTGGGTTATATTGGAATTTGAATAATCTGAAATCTCTAGGAAATTTTTGGGTGGGGAGCCACATAGCACAAATCTAATTTTTTTAATTTATTAAAAGCAATGTACCATTTTGCTAAATAAAATTTTGTTATATATAAATGAATGTTATAAATAATAATGAGAAACTTATTAGAAGTAGAATAATCTCAACATGGTGGAACTTATTAGAATTGGAATACCCTAGGAAATTGGTGGGTGGGGTGCCACATGACACAAACTAATCTTAAATTTAATTAAAGTATGAACAATTTACTAAATAAAATTGGTTTATAATAAATAAATTTATAAATAATAATGAGGAACTTAATAGAATTGAATAATCTACATGGACTACTTATTAGAATAAATAATAATCTCAATCCAGGAAATTAGGTGGGGAGGCCACTGGCACGAGAAATAAATTTGAACTTGATTAAATGAAGGACCATTCTAAACAAAATTTGCTATATATAAATTAATAATAATAAAAAAAGGAACGTATCGAATTGAAGACTCTCAATCACCAGGAAATTGGTGGCTGGGGAGCCACTAGCACGATTTAATTTATTAATTATAAAAAGTAATGGAACATTGCTAATAATTTTCTTATATATAAAATTATAAAATAATAATAAACTTAATGAATGGGAAAATGCAACATGGAGGAACTTATTAGAATTTGAATAATCTCAAATCACTAAGAAATTGGTTGGTGGGGAGCCACGTGGCACAAATATAATTTTTTTAATTTATTGAAAGTAATGGACCATTTTGATAAATAATTTTTATCTTACATATAAATGAATGCTATAAATAATAATGAGGAACTTAATAGAATTGGAATAATCTCAACATGGAGGAACTTATTAGAATTGGAATAATCTCAAATCCCTAGGAAATTGGTGGGTGGGGAGCCAGATGACACAAATCTAATTTTTTAAATTTATTAAAAGTCAATTTAACCTATGAGTAAATTGGTGGGTGGGAAGCCACATGTCATGAATCTAATTTTTTAAATCTATTAAAAGCTAATGCAACCTAACAAACTCTGTAACACACTACAGTGGCTTGATAAACATTAAGAAGAAGCATATGTTGAACATATTCTCTTGAGAATCAATCTGGGCCCTCAACTTAAAAAAATAAAAAATAAAAAACTCAACAAACCTCCTTCCATCTAAAGTTCATATATATACAACCACATTAAAAATATTAATGTGGTTGATATAGGCAAAGGATTTATAAATATAACAAAAGAAAGTATTGCAACAAGAAGAATGCCTTACCAATGCACACATTTACATAATTAACCATGTATAAAAAGGTTATGGGTCAACTTTAACTTGAGAAAAGAAAGGAATTACATATCTTATTGTAAAATGGACCATTTTTCTAAAAAAAATGTACTCATATATAAATAATAATCAACAACTTATCACGGAGGAACTTCTTAGAATTAGAATAATCTCAATCCCTTGGAATTAATGGGTAGAGAGCTACTTGGTAAGAATCTAATTTTTTAAACTTATTAAAAGTAGTGTACCATTTTACTAAATAAAATTTCCTTATATAAATGAATGTTATAAACATTAATTAGGAACTTATCATGGAAGAGTTAATTAGAATTGGAATAATTTCAAATCCCTAGGAAATTGGTGGGCGTGGAATGGCTTTGCATGAATATAATTTTTTAAATTTATTAAATGTCAATGCAACCTAAAAAACTATGGAACTCACTAAAAACCCTTGAAAAGCATTCAAACTAAATGTACACTAAACATACTTTGTTGAGAATCAATCTAAACCGTTAATTAAATAAAACAAAACAAATTCAACAAATCCTCATCCACCTTATATTTGAATTTGTAAAAAACAAATATAAATTAAAAATATAAAAGGTAAAGATTTAACCACCTTCGTCCTTAAAGCTGCGCTTATACTGGAATTTAAGGGCACCACTAAAAAAATTTAGTGAAAAAGCCATAGAGTAGCAATAAGGTGCCACAATGTGCAGAAACTCGAATCCGGGAATTCGAAATGGTTTAATTTTCATTTAAAACATGGGAAGTGAAGTTATTTTCTACGTCACGGAGCTAAATGGTGGCACCAATTTCTGAAGCAGTTGTCTATAATGCGACTTTTTGAAATCCTTTCCGGTGGGTTTTTCAGTCAAAATCCGACAGCAATTTATTGGAATCGCAGGTTTGATCCTTAGTTTCTGCAGAATCAAAGCGTCCCAGGGGTTTCTCAGGGTGCTGAATCCAAATATTCAGTTAAAAAACTAGTTTAACTGCAACAAATCAAGATTTAACCTCAATTTCTTCCGCCGGATTCCGTCATCGGAATCTCCAAAAAGTCGCGTTATAGACAACTCCATTTCCGAAACAAAGAAATATAGTGCCCACCTTTCTTTTAAGAACACCTCATATCATTGTTCCACAGTTGATTACACATGGATTTCACATGTGCAATCGCATAAAAGTCATTGTCCATCACATTTGATCCTACAAGGGTTTAACAGACAGGTGAAAATGCATAAAATTCATTGTATTACGAATTTCGCTCTATAAAGTTTAATAGAGGAGATTTGCCAACAGTCGCCTCGTTGCACGTGATGGCTATATTTTAGGGAAGGATGCTGGTCACATTGGTCCAACCACATATACTTGTCAAGTGTAGCTGAAACATATGTCGTTTATTGGTTGTTGACATTCGCAACCAATTTTTTTATAAATTATAAACCTATTTAAAATACTATAAATCCTAAAATAAATTATATTAATTATAAACATAATTACTATTTTTATTTATAAATTATAAACCATATAAATACTAATAAAATATATTTATATTATATTAATTATAAATATAGTTACTAATTTTATTAAATGAGTATAATTTTAAGAGTTTTTATTTAGTTTCAAAGAATGGGTGAATGGTTAAAAGTGGTCGTAATCTAGGAACAAAAATTTCAAAAAATATCACAGGAGCAATGTTTGAATCATGTTTTTGATGGTGGAAATGGATTCATCAGCATCAAAAACCTGTAAAGCACCAAAAATATTATACCCTAGGAATATAAAGCCTTAGATTAATAAACCCTATAAATTATTATTTTGTAGTTTTTTTAATGAAAAATCCAAAATATAGTATAAAATCTTTCAAGCAAGTAAATAATGTTTTCTTCAAAGATAGATTCATATAAAATAAAATGAAACAGAATAAGCATTTGTAAATTCATAAATTCATTTACTATAATCTCATTTGAATATATCAAATTTTTAAAAAATATAACATGTGAATATCAAATTCTTAAAAAATATAACATGTGAAACACGATTGATGGAATTTTAAATCTATAAATTTATAATTTAAAAAAAACAACCTCATATCTTGGTTGTAGAGGATAAAAGCTCTTCAATACTTACGTTTTTTTATCAAAACCTGAGATCGTTAAAGATTAAGTAAAATCAATGTTCATAGTAATATTTTTGTTGCAATAGTTCATAATAATATTTTTGTTGCAATAATTTAACACCCAATGATGCACCAACATTTATTTGTTACTTTAAATTTTATTTTTCTTAACCTGGATTGTTAAAGAATTAAGGCTGAGAAGCTAGAACATATTTTGTTAATTACTAAATAAAAGAATTTGGTCAGTTTGTAAAATAACTAGAAGAATCAGTTAAATAACTCCTAGAATAGTTACAAGTAGTTCCCCATCTTTTCCATCAAAAAGGGAAATGACTGAACCCTAGTGGGTTGGTAAAAGAAGAGCAAGGACTATGTTGTTGATAGCCTCCTTGAGTTAGATGAATAAGCCAGTGGGAAAAGATCGTGAATAATAGTCAAAGTGTATGGGACTTGAGGCTAGACGTTAGTCCTCATGGCCAAGGTACTAGACTTCCTTTATTCACTGTCAGGATTTGGAAGAGATTGGAGGGGGATTATGGGCATAATTGCCAGATCCATGGCTCATTGTGAGACCTTTCAGATAGAGGAAATACGTGCACATTTATAATCAAAGCACAAAAACAGATAAGTAGTGTTTCTTTACTTGGTAATCACTAGTAGGAAAATCTTATTGGTTTTATTATTATATAATGAATAGTTAACATGTTGACTAATTACTAGTAAGAATCTATCATCTAATATTAATCGGGATATCCTGTCTTTCGTTGCATTTCTAGCACATTCAGACATTGCTGACATCAAGACATAAAAAGAAGTAACGATAATAGTTAACCTTCATCTGATTCATAATAAAAATGCATCATCTATTTAAAGCAATAAATGAAAGAACAATTTACAGTGGAAGACCATATATCCATTTAACCTTTCTAAATACATATTGTCTTGCCGAAGTTTAAAAACGTAGTTGTAAGTAGAATAGTAACACACATTCTAGAATCATGATCCTTCTATAGAAACTAATAAAGTACTATTTTTATTAACCTCATTAGGAAAACATTAAAAAAATGTCAGAGACTGTGAAATCTCCCTCAAAAGACGTTATCCTAACATTATCTATTTGAAGTCTCTGGAGCTCTAACCAGAGTTTTGCAATAAATAAATTAAGCCGTGTGGGCTCGTATGGATCTCGGCCGAGTTCTAAAGGAACCCCCGTGAGCCAACCACTGAAGTGAAGCTTTATCAAATTAGAAGGATGGAAATCCTTAACTTTTGCAGAGAAACAAAAATAGGAAAATCTAAACTATACTTGTCTGACAATGAACAACATAATGCCCAATACATGATTACAAGCGACCAACCCAAAAATAGAGAAAACCCTGACCATGAGTCCTCATAAAAAGACACAAAGGGAATATGGAACCGGATAAACAATAGTTATATATATGTAAACCATCAATAAAACCCATAAGAATGGTATTGCAAAAAAATTAGTATCATACTTATGAGAGGGTTCAACCATTGCCCATAGTTTACAACAACTACAATTGTAATTTCAGTGAGAGTTGTAGCATCCCAGCGAGTGAAAACCCAAGACTTAACACAAGGAAATAAATAATCCCTCAGCTAATTGAGGTTGAGTTTTGTTGCTTGGATAAAAAATCTTCAGGACAAGCTAGAGGAATGACCAATGTGAAATTGAAGATATAAATTATTGTGAGAGAGATGTCTCACTCCAACAGACACTTCTGGATACATATATTTTAGCTAGAATGTACCTACAGTCAATAAAATGCCAAAGATTAAACCCTAATCAATAGAACACATTAGAAACTATGAGATGAAGGATTAGACAAGAACATGTTATTTCTTCACCTAATTTATAGAATTCCTATGAAGTGGAGAGGGATGCAAGTGGATATGCTATGGGAGCAGTCTTGATGCAAGGAGGTGATATGATGTTCTATCAATCAAAATTATTTCGTGGTGAAGTCTTGTACTACTACACAGAGAAAAATAACTTTATTCTCTTGTTTAAGTTGTTAGAACTAAGAATATGATGGGAAAGGAAACCATTATTGAAAGTAATCACCATTAATGACAACATGTATAGTTCTATAGTAAGCTTCAACAAACTAGATAGTATGAGTGGATGGATTTTTTATAATACATTAATCTTATTATTAAATAAAAGAAGGTTAGTATTATTAAGCTATTAGACATTATTTCAATTCCAACCTCATCAAATATCACATCTCTAGGCACTCTTATTCACATGAATCATTTCTCCCGTGATGCATAGAAAGAGCAATACATACAATATGAAGACATTAAGGAGGTATTTTAGTGATGATAAGGTGTGTTCATGTAGAAAAAGGTGTTAGTGGGATTAAGATACCATCCCCAATGTGAGTTACTCTACAAATTGCATAATATTTATGTTCCTAATGTTCAAATATTGCAAATTATTAAAGAGGTTGACATCTCTAAGTTCTAGGAAGTTTATGTCTATTGGGACATAATGCATTTTTTGGTTAGGAAAATAAACGTCAAATTTATTAGGTTCGACATACTTTGTTATACCGACAAACCTAGTAATAGAAAAAAAAAATATTCATACCAACCCTTTCATGTACATACTAAATAATGGAAAATCATCTCCATGGGTTTCATGCGTGGTTTTCTAATAAAAAAGAGGAAACATAACCATGTATTTTTGGTAGTTGATAGGTTTCATGATAAGATGTTTATTATTTTGCATTCCAAAGAACTTTAAGTGGACAAGATATAAAAATCATGTTCTTTGGAAAGGTTTAGATAGCATGTACACTTTGAGATACCATGAAGAATAATATTAGATAGAGATAGGGGATTTCCTACTTTCTTTTGATCTACACTCCTGGAGATGATTGGCATCAAATTGAAGAGATACACATTGTTCCATTCAAAGACAAATGGGTGGATTCAAGTAGTGAATAGGGCATTAGCTCATATCTCAAGAGGTTTAAAAGATAAGCATTGAAGTCCTTCAAATGAAAATTTGATTTATGTTTATCACTCTTATAATATAGTTGTTCATACTCACGCTAATAAATCCCCTTCTGAAATTTTCTTGGAATATGTTATACCTTCAACTTTAGATATTATAAATGTAGAAAAAGGGGGAGAGAATGAAGATACCATATAGGAACCACTGAATGATGAAAATATCATTAATAATTTTATCATATCCATTTGTACAAATATAAATAATGAATTCATAGGAAAAGTATAAGGCTAGGTGTGACCACCATAATTTTGAATACATTATTGGTTAGAGTGATAGGCTAGTTACATCTGGATAAATAATGGGTATAAGGTCTTGGTAAGAAGATCAATTATTTACAATATAGTCCAATTGATGTGCTCAATAAAAGATGTCGATAATGGATATAAACTTGTCCTACCACCATTCTTTCACATTTACTTAGTAGTTAATGTGCAAAATGTGAAACTCTTTTATCCTTCCATGTTATAATTGGAAATTGACAAGAAAACATTACCTACCATAGATTGATTAGAATTAGAAGTTTAATAAATATAATAGAGGATGTAAATTTCAAAGTAATTCTAGGATAAACAAAGTATGGAAACAATAAATTTGTATTTTGGGATGAAAGGATAAGTCCTAGGTAAGAAGAAATGGTACTCCACAAAGAAGTTGGAGATAAAGTTCCTACCTCCTTCAATAAACGATTTTAGGGAGATAAAAGAGCTAAATATGGGAAGTTAGAATCTAAAAAGTATCATATTATCATTCCTCGTATATTTTAATATATTTTGAGTGGAAAATTTATATCAATTATCTTGTAGGGCCCATTTTAGGGGTAGAAATTGTTTTGGTGAGTTGGGTTTAGTGTCATATTTGAGCTCATTTGAGGAAATAAATAATATTTTTTTAGATAAAAAAATTTTGAAATAATATATCAACCTATGAAGGTTATTATACATATTAATATATTTCATATGGTGTAGACATGACCTTAATCAATGTTCCGGATCTTTTCACTTCAAAGATGATTACAAAACTTCAGTTGAAAAGGGCATGTAACCATAAGATGAAAACACATAAAATAAGTGGAAATAAATGGAAACTATGAGAAGCAAAGATATAAACAAGTTGATAATGGAGTTCACCCAGTGTGAGTTACATCTTCGAGCCCTCCTCAATGTGAGGAGGCATCTTTCATTAATCTTTAGAACAATCAAATTACATGCATGTACGAAATACACCTTACACCTCCACTTTAGTGGATGACTTGAAAATGCACACCTTTACTGAAGAAATAGACTGTACCACTAAATTATTGGAAACAAGTAGTGAAAAATGACTATATACTGGACCCCTTTATGCTTTGGTCAAAATATGATCCCCTGGAAATCCCAAAGATTTCCCAAATATTATTTCTCACATGTTGAGTGGAATTAAACTACTCAGATGAAGAGTTTGATCATATAGTCACATTCCTTGCAAAAGACTAAGAAGAATGAGTAAAAAGTGAGCATGTGTCTAAAATTATCAATTTTTGGCCCCTAGGGATTCTCAAATATTCCTGAAGATTCTATACAAATTTTGTTGTGTAGGTTGACTGAAATTCTACTGCTCAGAAAAAAAGCCTATCCAGAGTGTTACAATCCTGGTAAAATTCTAGTTTGTTTGAGTATAAACTTGCCATGAATCTGACACTGAAAATTTTCCCTCTAGGGAATCTTTTAGATTCCTCGCATATTCCTCGCATCAGGTATCCACTCGTCAATTTCCATGCCCACTCAGGGTTCCACTTCTCTCTAGGATCTGCACACTCCTCCCTCCTCTTTTCGATGAATGGTGAGTTCTAAGTTTATAACTATTTTTCGTGCGTGGAAATTACAAGAGGCATTGTTGGCTCACTAGTTAAAATAGACAATTGGTTGGAGGTGGGTTAGGTTCAAACCTGTAGCCCACCTGTCGGCTCAAATTGGTATGTTGTGTTATTTTAAGTTCTGCATTTGTTACGTATGGGGCTGCCCATGGGTAGGCCGAGCAAGTTCAACTCTCGCAGAGCCTCATTTAATGGGTGTTGTTGAATAATTGTTGGCCGAATGGATGTTTATCTATATATATGTGTTGTGTGTGTGTGTTGGGTGTGGTGTGTCTGTATATAGTATATATATTATATATATATATATATATATATTATATATATATATATATATATATATATATATATATATATATATATATATATATATATATAATGGTTGTGGGTGATGGCTTGCCACGCCATTTTATATTTTTTTATTAAATTTAAACATATTGTTCAAAATTTTCTGACCCGATTTTTGGGGTCACTAGATTTTTTAAGTAGGCAACAATTTTATCAGTTCTGGCTACTGGACACAGTTGCTGCAAAGTGTCAATTTGTTGTCTGATTAACTTCCTCCAAATTTAATGGCTCCACCATATTTAGCCAGACTCCAAAATTAGTTGGTGCTCAGTTAACTTTAGTCAAGGGGAATAGTTGACCGAAACTTTGATTGGCCATAACTTTCTCACAAGATGTTAGATGGAGGTTTTGTTTACACCATTAGAAATCTTGCAACAATATATTCAATCTAAATTTGGTTTCAATGCAATCCAAAAACTTTTATTTTTGAGCTTCTCAAAGCCCTCTTTGGTTTCTAAGCCTCTCTGGAGCCACCTGAATCAACCAGAGTCCATATGAAGAAGTTATGGCTCCAGTAGGTTGAGCTATGTTATTCAACACCATATTAATAAGTGGATTCCCTATTTTTTCACATTATATACACATGTGGAGCTACTCATGTCTGTAATTCCATTAATATAATATATTTTCTAAAACCCTAACCTTAATAACTAGTGAAGGCATGCAAAACACCCTGACCATAAATCTAAATGATTATTAGGATATTTTAAGGATTAGGACCATAGGAGATTAATGGTTACGTTCTTATTATACCATTTCACTATTTAAATGTTAAATACAACAAGGACGTGGGATATTAGAGTAGAAATGAGACCTTACATTAGCTACGAAAGAAAAAATGTTAATGCAACTCCATAGGGAATTCACATTTTGTAATTACATTGCATATTAAAGAATAAAAGAGAAAAAACATGATCCTAATATTTTTTCTAGGATTTCTCCTATTTTGTTTCCCATATCACTTCTACTTCTCATTGAGTGGATGATTTTTTATTTACTTTAGTTTCATTCATTTTGGTATTTTGTTCACTAAGAAAGTAATGTTAAATCTAAATATAAAGTAAAATTTATAAGGGCTCGATTAGAAGAAGATGATGGTAAAAAATATGGTGTTGAAATGAACATGAACATGCTTACATAAAAAAACATGTGCTTTCATAGGGATGTGCACATGTTCTTGTATTTTTATCTTTGACATCTTTTAAATACCACAAAGGGTGCCAAAAAGGAATTCATAGGAATGTGCACAAATGATGCGGGAGCAACCAGCAACAAAGCAGAGCGAAGTGTACGTGGACAACAAAGCTGAATCAAAGGAGAAAAATGGGAAAATCTACTTTAAAACAGAGTTAAAGCCGATTTAAAGCAGTTAAAGAAAAATTAAAGAGAGAATGGATAAGTCTCGATAGACTTTCTATTGTTAACAGCCATGCACGCTTTTTGGAGAGTTTTTGTGGAGAAAAATCAGAGAAGATAGGATCAACCCTTTCTAATACTTCTTATATAAATGTAATGCAATAGGGGTGTAATAGATATCTTATTTTGTGAGGAAAATTGTGAGTGGGCAAGATGTAGCTCAGCGTGACTTCATTATTTAAGGCTGAAAGGCCTTAATTTTGTAACTGTTTTATATAATCTATGAAAGACTGTTCGAGTGTTATTTGTATATGCATGTGTTGTGAGCTTGTCAATCAACATCGATCATTCCAAGGTCGATGACGATCTATATACTGTGTAACTGTTATATATGTTATTGTTTAACCGCTATGTATGAAGAGCAAGGGAGGATTGGCATGCTGGAAATTGCTTGATGTGGTTTTCAATCTTTGTTTCTAATGAAAATCATGAATATTTTGTGGTCAATGGAATTCTGGAAAAGACACGAATTGCAGTAGTGCAAGAATTTGTTTGAAGAGTTTTTAATGGAAATGGGATTTTGGGCTTCCCCAAGATCTCATCCCATGAGTTTGGTATCAGAGCAGTAAAAGATTCTGCAGAAGGAGGTACAGTTCTTAATGAAGTATGAATAGGTATGGTCTTTATATTTTGTAGGTAGCAGCAGAGGAAGGTGAGAATATTGCAATAGCCTAGAGAGTTTACCAATAGACCAAGGCCACAGGTGAGCTTGGTGAGGTAAGAGGCAGCAAGGAGGACTTGCTGTTGCAGAGGTTGATTGCAGCTCACAAGCTAAAGATATTACGAAGACCAGGAGAAGCATATGACCAGGAGGTCATAAGTTTTTGTGCCTCGGGAGTTTGATGCGGGAGCAACCAGCAAAAAAGCAGAGAGAAGTGTACGTGGACAGCAAAGCTGAATCGAAGGAGAAAAATGAGAAAATCTACTTTAAAACAGAGTTAAAGCCAATTTAAAGTAGTTAAAGAAAAATTAAAGAGAGAATGGATAACTCTCGATAGACTTTCTATTGTTAACAACCATGCACGCTTTTTGGAGAGTTTTTGTGGAGAATAATCAGAGAAGATAGGATCGGTCCTTTCTAATACTTCTTATAGAAATGTAATGCAATAGGGGTGTAATAGATATCTTATTTTGTGAGGAAAATTGTGAGTGGGCAAGATGTAGCTCAGCATGAGTTTGTTCTTTAAGGCTGAAAGGCCTTAATTTTGTAATTGTTTTATATAATCTATGAAAGCCTGTTTGAGTGTTATTTGTATATGCATGTGTTGTGAGCTTGTCAATCAACATCGATCATTCCAAGGTCGATGACGATCTATATATTGTGTAATTGTTATATATGTTATTGTTTAACCGCTATGTATGAAGAGCAAGGGAGGATTGGCGTGCTGGAAATTGCTTGATGTGGTTTTCAATCTTTGTTTCTAATGAAAATCATGAATATTTTGTGGTCAATGGAATTCCGGCAAAGACACGAATTGCAGTAGTGCAAGAATTTGTTTGAAGAGTTTTTAATGGAAATGGGATTTTGGGCTTCCCCAAGATCTCATCCCATCAACAAATTCTTAGAGAAATAAATGAAAACATGTTCTTATTGGGTAAAACTTCCCAATAAGAATGTGTGAATATTCCTATTGGGTAATTTTTTTACATAATAGGAACATGGACACATTCTTTCTTGACAAATGTATACAATAGAAATAGACACACATTCCTATTGGGAATTTTTATCTAATTCCTTGCGATTGGTCTAGGAAATTAATTGTCAAAGGTAGTAGCTGGGAAGGTGACTAAGGTTATGGGCTAAGGGACATTGGATCTAAGATGAAGAATGTCCATACCTTGTGTAAATGGTGCGAACATTACTAGGAGCAATAATACAATCCTTGGAAAAATGATATAAGGAAGGAGCAAGGATCTAGGGTGGAGGGCAAAAGGAAGGAAAATATCCTAGAGAGAGAGAGAGGAACACACATTGATGTTTTTCCAATACGAACATGTCCATATTCATGCTCAGTAAAAAAATTTACCTAAAAAGAAGACATGCTATTCTCAAATCATTTTTTTTTGTGAGAGTTACAACTCTAGAGTACATGTTTATTGTGTTGGTTTCTTTATATATAAGTTCATGATTATAAACCTAGTGGTTTGGTTTATAAATACATGAAAACCTATAATTTTTTAGAAAACATGTTTATTATCACTATTTTTTATTTTTCTTTTACAGGTCAGATAAATCCATTCTTCATGAATATATATATATATATATTATATATATATATATATAATATATATATATATATTGGTCTGTAGAAACATTTTTAATATATTTTTGACTTTACATACATCAAATTCTTAAAATACAATTGCCTTTTATTTCACCTATACGGTTTTTTCATAACTATTTGAAAATAAATTGTATTGTATACTAGTGGATATCTTTAATAACGAAAGAAAGAAAGAGAGTTGTTTAATAATATTAATATCATGTTATATAGAACTCGTAAAATGCCTTATAGTTTTGAGAATATAATGACATTTATAATTTTAAATATAAAACTACAATTATAAATATTGAAAAATAGCTATGTACAAGAATAGAGTGTTCTCTATAATTATAAAATTTCTTGTGGAAAAATTTCACTATCTAGATACTCAAAGTTAGAACTAATAGAGAGATGCATTATATTTATCATGATAAATAACATATTACTATTATGAAAAATAAAAATTCACACATTTATGCACAATTTATATTAATAAAGTTTACAAATTCGGAAAGATAATTAATTTTCATACCTTCAATTTTTTAACATCGTCTTTAAATTCATTATCAAAGTACCTTTAACACTCCCTCCAAGTTAACATTTTTTTAAGGTTTTCATTGTCAATAATGTGCCATCAGAGATTATCATTGACTCATGCTACTGATAAAACATGTTGTAATTCAACTATTCTAGTTGAATATCCATAATAGTGTATAAATAAGTTCAAACCAAACAATGAATGGTGAATTATATATATAATTACAAATTGTTATTGATTCTAAGGTGATAATCATGTCAACTTGTGGACAACACTAAGTCATATAAATTGTGCACTTGGTTATATAAATATAATTATTGAATTAACAAAATTGTGAAATTGCAATAAGAACAACCCAAAAAATCCATATTTTTACATTAAAAATATCAATCAATATAGGAAATTTCTACCAAAAAGTGCCAATAAGATTTTCATGTCATAACATGTAAATGAATAAAAAAAATTAAATTTAGAAAGAGGTACATGTAAATATTTTGGAGGGAAGAAAAGAAAATTACCTTTTTTAATTCTATTTTTGGCTTATCTCCTTATAAATTTACTTAAATTTCAAGTGAAGAGACTCGTTGGATGTAGAATTAAATTCCACATCCAATGACTACTCATTATGCATACTTTTGAGAAGACCCATGTTGATAAAAATTGAAGATACATTATAAAAGCATGTTTAACACACTTTTTAATGCATCTTCATTTTTTATCAATGTGGGTCTTGTCAAAAGTGTGCATAATGGGTACTCATTGGATGTGGAATTTAATTCTGCATCCAACAAGTTTCTACATTGGAAATTTGAGTAAACATATAAGGAGATCAGGGAAAATTTTAAGAACCCCGCCTAAATTTGTAAGTATAATAAATGGGCGAATCTCCATGGTATATAGGAAAAATGGAAGGCGGTTTTATCAATAATATAATATGTATA
>APFE031727147.1:94354-124313 GCA_000404065.3 Pinus taeda | reverse complement strand
GTTGAAGGCATTGACTACACTGAAACCTTCTCCCCTGTTGCCAAAATGAACTCTATCCGCCTTGTTCTTTCCCTTGCTGCCTCTTTAAAATGGGAAGTCCATCAGATGGATGTTAAATCTGCCTTCTTGCATGGGGACTTGCATGAAGAAATCTATATGGAACAAACCATTGGCTTCATCCAAACAGACTCCAGCCTTGTATGTCGACTTAAGAAATCTCTTTATGGTCTCAAGCAAGCTCCTCGGGCTTGGTATGCCAAAATGGATAGCTTTCCTTTAGAATCTGGCTTTTCTAGGTGTTATTCTGACAATACTGTCTACACCAAGAAAGTGGGCAACTCTCTTATCATCCTTGTTCTTTATGTTGATGATCTTATTCTTACTGGTAGTGATCCCAACTTTATAAACCATGTGAAGTCCAGCCTTAAAAAAGAAATTTGAAATGACAGACTTAGGACACTTACACTATTTTCTCGGTCTTCAAGTCTTGCAATCCAAGGAGGGTATTTCCCTTTCCCAGTCCAAGTATGCTTGTGTTATTCTTCGTCATTTTCACATGGAAGATTGTAAGCCAGCTCCTTCTCCCTTTCAGTCTGGAGTCAAACTTTCAGTCTCTTGTACTTCTCCTGAAGTTGATGCTACCTTATACCGTCAACTTGTAGGAAAACTCTTGTATTTAACCCATACTCGTCCTGACCTTTCCTTGCTGTTGGCCTTTTTGCTCGTTTTTTGCAAAACCCCCGTGAAAGTCATTGGAAAGCAGCTAAAAGAATACTTCGTTATGTTCGAGGTACAATACAGTTTGGGATTCATTACAGTGCCAAAGCAACTCCTCTATTAGTTGGTTTCACTGATTCTGATTGGGCTGGTGACCCTGATGATCGGAAGTCTACTGCCGGTTATGTCTTCACTCTTGGTTCAGGACCTATTACATGGGCTTGTAAGAAACAGGCTGCCATTTCTCTTTCGTCAGCAGAAGCAGAGTATCGTGGTGCCGTGGAAGCTAGTAAGGAAGCCTTGTGGCTTCGTCAGATCCTATCAGAATTGGGCTTTGAGCAGCAGCATCCGACTACACTTTGGTGTGATAATCAAAGTGCCATTCAGCTTTGCAAAGATCCAGTTCAGCATCAGCGCAGCAAACACATTGAACTTCACATGCACTTCATCAGAAAGCTCATTCATGACCATGTTCTTGAAGTGCAATATTGTTCAACAGATGATCAAGTTGCAGACATCTTTACAAAGGCTCTCACAGAGGCGAAGTTTACTAAAATTCGATTTATGGTTGGAGTTCAGGGAGTTGTCACTAAGAGGGAATAGGCTCTAGTGCCTCCTTCCTTCTCCTATTGTGTCATATTTGTAAATCCTTCAATCCTATCCCAAGTTGTTCTTAAGGGGGGATGTTAGGATATTTCGACACATAGGAAATAGTTAAGTTCAACTTGGTCTAGTATAGAGTTAGGTATAGAGTTAGGTAAAGTGTGTTTCTTTACCGTTGTACATTTTGTAACTTACAATCCGACGGTCACGATATGTAGTGATCCGACGGTTCATTCTCTCCTCGGTATTACCGACACTTGATCCGTGGCTTGACACCCGATTGGTCCATGAATTCTATTTAAAGCGCATGGAGGGTCATTTGTAGGTCACCGTGCATGAGAGAAGCTTATGTAAATTTTCATTCTTTTATTAATAAATTGCCTGTAGTAGCCACGCTGGCGCAGGCCGTGGACTGTTTCCCTCTCTGAGGGTTTTAACCACGTCAAAATACTGGTGTATTGATCTGTGATCTGTTTGTGAGTGGTGTCCTTTTGGTGTTCTATCTGAGGAACTTACCCTGTAAATTCCTACACTGAGTAGTTCCAGAGTTCAAGGGGCAATATCATAAGTTTGGCTCAAACAATCTTACATCAAGGGGATGTTTTTTATGGATTGAATCGAGCTTGCAAACATTGCAACAACAGGAACCCCCTACCCTTAACCCTAGGAAATGTGAGAATGAGTTTGACATCTTCAGGACTGAGAAAATGGAAGAAAACCCAACCATTATGCATCATACTAATTCTCAGACAGTATCCAAGCTTGGGAACCCAGAAAGAAGTCATCCAATTCTTGATCTGTTTACCAGTGAGGCATGTGAATTACTAACGGGAGAGAAATGCATGCAATTTCAGTCTTGCAACACTGTCCCAGAAAGACTCAGGCCACAACAGTAAAGGTTTTGGGATGGAATTCACCTTCAGAGCTTTGGAATGTATGCCACCTCCATTTTTTCCAGAAGAAAAACCACGTGAACCAGGCTCAGAAACTTTAGGAGGAATGGAATAAAAAACCTAAGGAATATCACTCGGTGGTACTAAACCTCCCCAACTCTCAACTTCAATGGTGATGGCAACAAGGGCCTCAGGGTCCGGGGAAGATAGGAGTTGCATTGAGATCAGGTGTCAATGTTAAACAATTGATGGATAAAGGGAGAGTAATGAATCAGAACACCAAAAATGACAAAGGATTTCCAAATGTTGAAAGGAAAGGTACTGAGGAAGGGGAAAACATACCTCCACTATCCTGAGGAAAATACACGTTAAATCTGAACCAGAGGGGCAAACGACTATGGGGGAGAGACAGTTATGATGAGTCTAGGTGTCGGGAGAAACAAGAGAGAAAGAGTACTATGTGATTACACTTATGAAAGCACCCCATGGAGATACAATTTGTGGCAACCATGGAATTCAAAATGTCCCCACCAAGCCCAAACCACCAATCTTCTATAAACTGCCAATCTTTAATAGACTAATTGAAATGAACTGCCAATTCCAAGAAAATTACCCCAATGTCAGTAAAATTCCAATATAGTAAACCACTAGTCACTAGACCTCAAATGATCCATCTTAGAGAGTGTACAATCTTGCAAAAAACTTTTGAGAGATATATAGAATATTCTAAAGCCTAATAAGGTACTTGCTAAAAAAAAATTGCTGCAATTCCATCTTGTTAATATGTATCAGTCCTATTTTCCCACTCCTCTTCGGTAATAGAAATGTGACTTCCTCACATTCCTCAGTTAATAGTGAGTAAAACAAGTACCACAGAAACTAAAATATACATAGCACTACATAAGTTATTTGAATGCCTCTCCTGTGTACTGAGAAGTGCATTAACAAAAATTATTGTGGAGTGATATAGTATTGTGATTCAACCAACAACCTGCACCCACTTGAGTTAATATGTGGCCTCAATATCCTTATTTTAGTCCTTTTGTCCACTGGAAGTTTTCATTCATCTATGCATGTGGCTGAGACAAACTACACATCCCTCAAACTTCTTGCGCAACTTGTCTACGACCATCAATCCTATTGTACCTGCACATTAATGTAACGAAGATAGTTTCAGGCTCTGAGAGCCTGAATATCAAACTTGTCCCTCAACTCTGCTACCTCATCACTCCATTTTCGGAAGAAATCCCAATTGCTTCACTGCATAGTTGCTAGAGGTGTCACCAAATTTGCTCTCCTACTTATAATCCAAAAGTGCACTCAATGCTAATTCAAGCTGACAACCCTGAAATGTTTCATTCAAGATGACATTGGGCCAAGCTCCTATTTCTACGTCTATCCATGAAATTTATTCTAATACCTATGCGTGCACACTGCAAGTCCAACATAATGATCAAGACATTTACTTGACTAATTGAGTTGATAAGATTCATATTAATTCCTAAATCTTTCAAATTAATGAAACTTAACATTATTAGACTTGCAAAAGGATTAACATGTTGTGTTTACACTGAAACGTCTTCACATTCCATTTTGATATAACATCATGTTCATGCAAACCTACATCTACCATGTAGTTTCTTTTGACGTTTTTCCATTGTTGTTGAATGAAAACCCAAGTAATAGACAATTTGTATTTTGGATTTCTTTCCTTGGAAATTTCAATCTATTCTGTTAAAAAAATCATATTAATTGCAATATACAATTCAAGTCCTCATTATCTAGCTCAAAACATAACTTAGAAATGTTAGCGTGGTTCCCTAAAATGTTGCTATTAACTACCATCCCTTGGAAAAGTGTCACTAAACCATGTTTATTTAATTAGATGAAAGTATTACACATATGTTTGATAAGCTCTTTCATAGTACTATTAAGTCCATGTTGGACAGACTCTTTCTTAGTACTATTAAGTTGATCCGAATTTAAACATGAACGCAACAAATTATACATATAAACATAAATATACAGATGCAACAGAAATAACACTTCATTTCATTAATATCAGATAATGAAATATGATTACAAACAAAATGGAAATAACACTAGCTTGGGCGATGGTAGCATATTTCTGAGAAGAGATGTGGCAGCTACATGCCTCTGAACTGTGTTACAATGAGGCTTGAGGGCCTATTTATTATGTAGAAACAATGGAAAACCCTAAACATCTAGAAACCTAACCCTAGCAGATTAAACGCCAAACTATGGGCCCTGTTAGGGTAAATTGGTACATCAACTTCCCGGGGTCGTAACTTTGGCATACGATCTTTGTTTGACGCACACGATACTGCATTAGAAAGATCTATCTGAGGACTAAAACTACTAACACTGAATACAAAGTTAAATACTCATATTTTCCACCTGTGATATCTAAAAAATACATCATTTAGGGCCTCAAAATAGCTCTAGAAGTTTAGGACTCGAAAAACTGCCAAAAATGGTAAGTTGTGCTACAATTAAGGAAACTGAAAAACTGAAAGAAACAATGGTGGGGCTCAAAGTGGAATAAGTGGGTGACCACCAGTATCCTCTTGGATCATTCCTCCCCCCTTAGGAAGCAATGATCCCCATTGCATTGCTTTCCTCCATGAGATGAGGAAACTTCTGCTGAGCTTGGTCGTTGGTGAGGCACCCGCCCTCCTGAAGGAGTTGGCCTGCTTTGACAAATCAATATAGTTTGATCCTTTGCTATTGGGTGTTTTTGATCTGTGTGTCCATGATCCATTCAGTTGTGGCTTGTTCCATGTAGTCTATATTTAACTCTGTAGGTGTGATTTGTTCTACAATGTCTCATGTGTCCAACAATGGTGGGAGTATGGTCAAAAGCGGTCCACATTGAACACTAGGTTCAAGCCAAGGAATAGGTGAAGTATGAGCTAAAATACATTATTTCCCATAGCCTTGGTAATGGTGTAAGGACCATATTGGAGTGGTCTGAGTTTACGATAGGCTCTAGTAAGGCATTCCTTCTCCAAATGAAACCAGACTTTGTCGCCCACCTAAAACTTGTGTGGCACATGATGTTGATCATGTTGTTGCTTGTAGTTAGCATTTGATTTCTCTAGAATGTCAATGACCTGCTCATGGATATGTTGGATGTGTTCAATAAATATGGTCACTTTATCAACCTCAGGAAGTACATGTGTGGATTCGGTCTGCGTAGTTTCATGAGGCATGTTAACACCAATCTGACACAATGCTTGAAATCTGAGACCCACTTGAAAGGGACTGCAACCAGTCGAGCTATGGAGAGCTTTATTACAACTATGTTGCACATATGGAAGACTATTATCCCAGGTTTGAGGATGCTTGGAGTTATAGATGCAGAGTATATACACTATCATCCTATTGATGACCTCAGTCTGGCCATCAGTTTGGGCATGGAAGGTAGTTGATTTTGTGAGCTTGGAGTCCAATCATGTCCAGAGGATTGACCAGAATTTGCTCAGGAACCTACTATCCTGATCAGATATAATGGTCTGCGAGATCAAAAAATGTACCCATACTCGTTCAAAGAAGAGTTTGGCAGTGTTCTCTATTATGATACACTTCTTGCAGGCTACCAATATAGTCATCTTAGAGAATCTGTCCATGACCACAAATACACAATCATTACCATGCATGGTGTTTCCAAGAAAACTAGTGTCTATTCAGATCTGCTAGTCCCACTAAGACCGGTAGCTATCTTAGAAACAAACAATTCAAAGTAACTTGTGTTTTCCTTTATGGGAGATAGATGAGAGAGAAGTAGAGAGCACCAACCTTAGTCTTTTGCTTGGCTCCTTGCTTGTTTCCTCTCTCCTTTGATAGAGCTTCACCACTCCTTTCTCACTTGTCCTGCTTCAAAGAACACCTGTATAAGCAAAGCAGCAAAATACCATCAAATCATAGAGATCTATGATACCATAAACAATGTAGAATCAGATGTACATTAACCATACAAATGCATACACAAATACAAGATTCAAAAATAAGCAAGTATATGGAGGAAAACCCAAATAACTTTATTGATAGAAGTAGAAGAGAGGATTACAACCCAGCTGTCTGATCCAGGAACACCCTCCGAGCATGAAAGCCCTCTTCACCTCGTGAAAAGCTAGATCAACCAACAATGCAATGCTTCATAGGGAAACCAACAACACTTCCTTACAAAATACAAAATTCCAGCCACTGGATCTCTAGGATGAGGGATCCATATATAGATATTTACAGGGGGGTGAGTCAGCTTCTGGGTTTTTGATTAGTGTCATTTCACTGATAGTTCTTGGGTCCACTTGGAGATTTCTGATCTCTTACTCATCCCTCAGTGAATTCAGAGAGGCAAGTGTCATATGAGCAGTTTCTAGAAGATTCTCTGAGTTTCCACCTAGAAAATTGCATATGCCATTTTTCTACTCTCGCTCATCACACCCTACAGAAGGGCTTTTCAGTATGCATCACACCCCTTGTGTGTAATAGGTGAGATGCATCACACCCTCAGCATGGAGCAGTCTATATGGTCCAGTTTTGACCAGTTTTGAGTAGTTTTTCAAGGAGAACTTCTCGGAAATGATATAATCAGTTGACCTTGATCCTTTAGGGTTTGAAACAACACTTTTATGGGTTTGAGAGACCTTGGTTTATCGACATATGTGATTGGGGTTGAAGTGCCCAAATATGTATATAACAGTTGCCCCCTAAAGCATGAGGTCATAAATCTTCTGACGTCGGGTGAAATTCTTTATCATGAGGATCCAAGGTTTTTTGAACTGGAAGGTGACCTATAATAAGATACAATACAATACATTACCTTCATAATATTTTCATGATCTAGCTGAGGTGGGCATTCCCATGCATAGCTTTATAAATTCATTTTCATGTACATAGGACAGACAACCGTCTATGTGGCAGACTGATGATTCTGGTAGAGCCATCATCCCATAGCTTGGATTATTATCTGTGCAGCTATGGAGTACATTTGATGTCTTTATTTTCCTGAATATATCAAAGCCCGGGTGGATGGAACTAGATCCTGGGCCTTCAAACTCATTCAATCTTCACCTGATGTACAAGTCGATCGATGTGAAAAGATGTTTTGAAGTCGAACATTGAAAGACATCGCCTAATTACCAACCAATGATGTAAGATGTTAATAGGTGCGAGAGGAATCACTGATAATGATAGTGACCCTCAAGGTGCTGCAGTACAATTGACGTGGTGTGAATACATGAGTCAATGTCGAACACCATGCAAAATCTTTCGGTCGAAGGCCATTGATGTAAACCTGTCACCAGAAGTGAGAAACTTGCCATTGAGGCATGCAAGCTTCAAAGTACTAAAAGGGTTGTTCCTAAGTCATATTCTTGGATAATGAGCTGATGTCAACAAGAAGTGACCCGTCGTAGGAGGGCCTTAATGAATCCCACATCTACAATATGAAACGGAGAAAATAATTTTGTGGAGGTGAAAACAATCTAAAGATAATAGGTTCAGGGTGGTGGTCATGAAAAATGGAGCATGAAGGTATTGCAGTGGATGAGGCGTTAGATGGGTTGGTGAATTCTCTGAGTGACTTCTCTTGAACATATCGGTGACACTGTGATGGATCAGTAGCATTAACCCCATGGGTGGTACGAAGGACCAATGGTGATGGTGAATGGAATAACCCAACCCAACTCAATCATGGTGATGGAGTGAAAGTGTCATGTTCAAGAGCGACCTGCTACCAACGGAGTTCTTCAAGTTTTCTTCCCTTTTTCCCCAGTCATTACTGACCAGTACCTCTTTATTTTTGTCAAGCTTGAGGAGGATAACATATGCTTGTTCTATAATTTTCACTTCGTGCAAACCTGTCACGATGTTTTAGTGAGTCTAGCGATACTGAAACTCGCTCTTTCTCGAATGGACAAGTTTGTCACTATTGTCTTAACGAGTTTAATGACAAAGATAACTCTATCCTTTTCATATTTAGAGAGTCTAAAAGGAACGGAAAGGAAACTCCATTAGTCCTTTTTTGTGGTATAATCCCTTAAGCCCAAAAAATTAAAAAATAATACAAAAGGGATGACATTTCGATAGTTTTAGCGAGTCGAATAAGACAAGCGCTTGATATTTTTGTGTGATGATCCCTCAGGTCGAAAAAGATTAAAATATAGAGGAGGGATGGCACTTCCCTTTACTTTAAAAACTTGGAAAGGCCAGTAGCTTGGCAATATTTTCATATTTTACGAGTCTAAAAAGAGCTTAAAAGAGACTCATTTTTTGGGAACGAGTGATGTTTTCTGGTAGCAACTAGTTCTAGGTAAGTTTGGAACTTCTCAAACATGGCAGTGTAATGAGGGTGGCTGGTAGAATCACTCATCGCAGCTATTTCTCAAAAGGGTAAACAATCAAGTGGAGGTGAATGATCAGCTAAAAGAGTGGAGGTGATGGTAAGAACGTGACCAAGGCTCAAAGGCTAATAACAATGCGATCACAAAGGTTATTTACCAAAAGGCGGGTTTATTTTTTAATGAGCTTGAACCTTGTGCCAACATGTGCTCAATGGCAGGTTTATTTTTCATTTAACGAGCTTGAACCTTGTGCCAACATTGCTCATGATAATAGTTAGAGATGTTCAATTCACCATTAACACTATGTTCTTTTGATCGTCGTACTACCTGTTCAATTGCTCCATCAAATTGATTAGAAATGTAAATACATGCTTGAAAAATGAGTTAAAAACCAACATCTTACTTGAATTACGTGAACAGTAACCTAAAAGTAGTTTTACCTCTAATTTTTACCATTTCATTCAAATTTGGGATTATTGGAGCTTTGGAGGTGTTTTCCCCCTTGATTTTCATCAGCTGATTCTAGAAGATTCGGTGGACTATTTTCGGCTCCATCTAGACCAGGTAGGAGCTAACCTTGAGCTCTTCAATTGCATTCTTTCCTTTTCTGATTATGAGCAGCTTTTCCTATTTTTCTGGGCCTCAAGAGTTTGAACAATTCGTTCTATCCCCATCGCACTTTGTATGCATCGAAAGGTGCGATGCATACTGAGCTGGCCATTGGCCAGTCAATATGCATCCCACACTGTACACAACCAAGGTGCGATGGGCGAAGAAGGATAAGTTTATGCATTGTTTTTTCATGGAAAGTTTGCCTATTTTTGCCCAAATCATGATCCTAATTCTTATCTTGTTTGTTTTTCAGAGATTCATTGGATCAAGATGGTCATTACATGGTGTTAACGTGAGCATGAAGAAGAGGGTATGATTGCCTTACATGATCTGAGTATGGTTACTACATTGCAAAACTATGGCTTGCTCAAATTCTTCCACATATCCAGCATCAGGCAACAAATCAATTTGTTGCAATATCTTCTCGATGCATGCGATCCTACCAACAAAGTGTTCTAAATTAGAGCTAAATCCATCCCTTTTACAGTTGAGGATATCTACTTCGTGACCGGGTTATCGAGGTGTGGTGCCCCTCTCTCACTATCAAGATCCGCTTGTGGGGGTGAATTTGTGAGGGATTATATTTTCTAGTCCTGTAGAGATGGATCTCAGTCGAGTCAGGACAACAAGATTAGTATTTGAGATGTCACTGACCGGTCCTTGAGGACTATTTTATTCACCTTTGCTAGATTGGCTAGTAGTGCGGCTCTTCATTTGGCCAACAGGTCCTATATGCAGTATGCCCTGGAACGCCTTGAACCAAAGGTATTCAACTGGTGTGATGCAGTACTTCCGGTTATAAAAGAACAACTTTCCAAGGTGAAGAACAAAAGATCTAAGAACTTTGGTTATGGTTCTATTCTGACCGCTTTCACCTTGGAGAGGATTCCATTGATGCAGCCACAGTACATTTCACTCATACTGCCCGCATCAAGGGAACCACGGATGCAGAGATGGGTCAATCTCATGGCCAGACATGCTGTTTAGTCATAGATCTCATTCTCTGATGCCTTCTTTGAGTGGTTCAATCGTCAGGAGATGGTCTTCGCCGAGTATCCATATGTTGGGATGGATTTTCGGCATGACCCAGATTTGGTGCTGCCAACTGGCGAGCAGTGGGTTGTTATAGGTAAAAAGATATAACCATATCCCTGTTTATTGCTTTTATAATGTTCTTATGTTTTTAAAATTTTATCAAGACTAATCAAACCCATATATTTGTGCAGATATTGGACCAGTGTGACCAGTAGTGCGCTCGAGGGTAGCAGCTGCCGTTACAGCAAGAGAGGCTATAGGGAGGGTTGTCCTTCATGATTTGGACATAGCAGAGACCCTTGTAGTATTGTAGGATCAAATCAAAGGTCTCACCCTTGGTATTCAGGATGTGAGGACCGACGAGTTACCTCTGAGATTACAGTGGCATACCACTGGCGTGCCAAGTCGATGGACTAGGCTCTTACGTATGATTGCACAGGCAGTGACTTGTTATCACCAACACCATTAGCCTAGGGTGCTTCCCTGCATTTTTGAGTTTTTGGATCGTATGACCAATTTTGTCCTGGACATAGAACATTTTGTAAAAAACTATAAACAACTATATGTATTTTTGATTTTCGGAGTTTTATTTTGGTTAAGTTATATGATCCTGATGCAAATGTTGATTGAAATGATTTTTCCTTTATAAATGCTACAGATGTCTATATAACACATAATTTTCTAATGAATCAGTTAATGTGTTTAAGTTTTTGGAAATGTGTTGATATTGAATAGAATCAAACCGCCTTTCCAAAATCTTGACCCTTAGGAACATACGATAGATAGCTGGATTCCAAACGGAATAAACGCTAGTAAGCTATAGGATGACGAGTTGTGAATCTAGCCTAACAACAAGTCGGTGTATGCCATGTACGATGGCATCAGAGAGAAGCTCCATCAATGCGTTGTACTCAGCGATGTTGTTCATTGATCGACCAATACATATTCCTCTGAAACTCACTAACTTGCTGCTTAGATCAAAGATGGCCCAGGCTGCAAAAGATAGATTCCACATACTACAACTAGCTCTGGTGGTGTATCCAACGAACGATTCCAGTAGGTCTGACATATACAACAAATGCAAAGTGGATTACCTAACCAAAATGATCACTCTTGACGAAAACAAAAATGTAACAAAAGCATATAAAGAGATTACTACACTTAATCAAGCACGGTAACACTTAAGATACAACCCGTTTTAGGGTTGTGACAGTGGAATCCCATCGTAATCTACTAGCTCATAGGCTCCTTTTGTTAATACTCACTTAATAATGTGGGGACCCATCCACAATGGTTGGAACTTACCTGCTCCCAATTTATCATATTCCTGATCGTAAAGCAAGACCAGGTCACCTTCGGAGAAGACACGGGGTTTGAAATTTTTGTCAAATTGCGCCTTGACTCATTTCTTATGAGCTTCATTAGCCAAAGCGGCATCACGACGGTTTCATCCAATTGGATTAGTTCCAAGAAATGATTCTCTTCCTCTGAATTTCCGGGGAGAAGGTCTACTGTGAGTTTGAGAGATGAAATTTCACACTAAATTGGTAAGACCGCTTCTAGGCCATACACCAGCTGAAAGGGTGTAAATCTAGTTGTATTTCTCACCGATGTCCTATATGCCCACAAGGCCGAGTATAGAATTAGGTGCCAACTCTGTTTGTGGACTCCAATCATCCTTTACAGCATGCGCTTCAGGACTTTGTTATTGGCCTCAACTTATTCATTAGCTTGCGGATATTATGAAGTAGAACTGTCATGGGACAGTCCTAATTAGGCAGCCAGTTCAACCATCATGTGATTGCTAAAATGTGATCCATGATCTGTGATTATAGCTTGTGGAACACTAAATCTAAAGACTACATGATTGAAAAAGAAAAGAGCAGTCGTTTCACTGCTATTGTTTAATGTAGGCATCACCTCAGCCCATTTTGTAAAATAGTCAACTGCAACTATGATATACCCATGCCCCTCAGTCAAGGTGGGGTTACATGTCATGAAATCTATGCCCCATTTGGCGAATGGCCCAACATCAACTACTGGATGTAGAGATGTGGGTGTTATTCTGGTTTTGCGGTCGAAGATTTGACAAGCATGGCAACGTTTGACTACGATTATGCAATCTTTGAGCATAGTAGGCCAGAAGTAACCTGCTCGTAAGATATTTTGCATCGTAGCATAACTAGATTGATGCCCCCCACATGCGCCTGAATGGCAATCATTCAGGACTTTTTCAGCCTCCTCATGTGTGAGGCACCTTCACAGAACTGTATCGATACCTCGACGGTAAAGTGTATCACTGATGATCATGTAGTCTTTTGCTTTGTATCAAGTACGTCGTTGTTCGGAGTGAGAGGTATTAGGCCTGTATGTTTGGGTTTGGAGATAGATTATTATATCTCCATACCACAGATCGCTCGACGATATCAAAAGCAAAGATTCATCCACGATTGATGCTTTGGAAGTCGAATCATTGGAAGACAATGGGAAGTCACATAGTAACTCCACAAAAACTGGAGATTTCTTTGATTTTGATTTTATGAATTCCATATCAAACTCTAGCAAAATGGCTATCCATTTCGAGTATTTTCCCCCAAGTAATTGACGCGAGAGAATGTAAGTCATAGGGTTGCAATCTGACAAAATGGTAGTTTTGTGAAAGAGGATATAGTGTCGAAATCTCTATACTGCTTGAACAACTGCAAGAGCCAACTTTTCAACATAGGAGTACTTGCTTTCTATATCATTTAAGTTTTGACTTAAATAATAGACAATATGTTCGATTCGATTTTCTTCTTGTACAAAAACCATTGCAATGGTTGTATCTGCTGTAACTAGATACAGGTTAAAGTCTTTTTGATAGTCAGGAGCATACATTAAAGATGCTTTTATTAGGGATTCCTTTAGAGCATTAGAGAAAGCTTGCACAACCTGATCCCAGCTGAAGGGCACTTCTTTTTTCAAAAGACGTGTATAACCTCTAGCAAGTTCGGCGTAATTTGGAATGAACCTCCTTAGAGAGTTTGCTTTCCCTTGGAGTTTCTAAATCTGAAGCAAATTTGAAGGTGGAGGCATATCAATGATTGCCTGAACCTTACATGGGTCAAGTTGAATTCCATCCTTAGAAACTATGAAACCAAGTAAATGACTAGAACCGACACAAAACACACACTTGTGTGGATTGAGTCGTATCTTGTAGTGTCAGCAACGTAGAAATATAGCTCTTAAATGTTGCAGATGATCAGTTCACTTTCACGAATGAGATGGTAGATCATCGAGATATGGTTGAATGATGTGTTTGATGTCATGGAAGGCATAATTCATTGCCCTCTGAAAAGTTTCCCCTACGTTCTCTAATCCGAAAGGTAGTTTGTGGTACGCGAATGTGCCCCACGAACATATAAATCCAGCCTTCGACTGGTCCTGTGGACGAATGTTTATTTCATTATATCCAGAAAATCCATTCATGAATGAAAATATTTCACATTCGGTGCATTCATCAATTATCTTGATGAAGGGTGTAGGGTAGTTGTACTTTGGACAAGCTTGATTTACATCCCTGTAATTAATGCACACTCTAATCATTCCTTGCTTTTTCATCACAAGAATAATATTCGATACCCAATCAATTAGAGGAACAGGGTAAATGAAACTAGCATGTAAAAGTTTTTCAACTTCTACCTTGATGGCAATGGCTTTCTTCAGGTGAACTTGCTGAAGCCGTTGTTGTACCGGTTTGACATCTAGATACATCTTCATTTTGCGTTCAACTATGCTCAAGTCAATGCCTAGAATTTCTTCATATGACCATGCAAAGACATCTCTGAATTCATGAAAGAGAGTTCAATATATTTTCAGTTTTGAAGAAGAGCAAGATTTTCCGACATGAATATTCTCTACAACATTAGGTTTGATCGAGATATTTATGGTGATAGTTTCTTCAATATTGGATAGATTTCACTCGGAATCCACCGTATATACAGTATTTGATAGAAAATAAAAAACTGAAGGATGATTAAGGTCATTGGAATAATCTTCTTTGTTATCTTGAGGATGGGAACGATGGTGGTAATCTTCCCATGGTGCCTTTCCTATCATTATTGACTGAATGATTCTTTTGTCTATAGAATGTACATGTGACCAAGGATTTGAAGAGGTGCCATATTCTTGAGACCTATCTATCCAAAAATTCGATGAGCATTGATTTGGGTTTGCCACCCAGGCCAAGAAAATTGATTGCTACAAAATTTGTATTGGGCTCGGAGGCAATACCTGTCGATGATCCATGCTAACAAAATGTTTGCAAATCTTCTGAATCTTTGTAGATATAGAAGATACCATATTACATGTTTCCACCGTGGCCACTTCCGCCAGATTACTCGGAGGCGGTAGGGCAAAAGTACCCAGTAAGGCAAGCTCTTTTAGGAGGCCTACTCTAACATTTTGAAGCGATTGAGAGCTTCCATGGATCATTGGAATGCTTCGCGTAACTTGTGAACTGTTGGGGAGAAAGGTTTGTTGGTCAACGATTGTAATTACGCCTTGGAAGGGAAATGCAATCTTTCTAAAATATGTTGACACAACAATAGCCATAGCATAAATCCAGGGCCTTCCCGGTAGGATATTGTAATCGAGGTTTCCATCAATAACTTCGACATCAGTTTCTACTGTCTTGCCCCCCCCCGGTTCAACTTTCAAGTTACTTAGAATCCCATACAACATGTATGTTCATCCATTGAATGCTTTTATTGTCCTTGATGATCTTGGCAAGGGTGGCGAGCCTAACGTTTTCCAGCAACTCATTGACATAATGCAGGTAGATGCCCCCTCATCAATGATTGTTCGATGAATAGTTTTGTTGAGGGCTTTTACCTGTACAAGGAAAGCGAGTTGAGATGGTAACTGAGGTTTGTATCCTTTATGATTAAAGGCCACCAGATTGGAACCCATTGGGTCAATCCCACCTATTGCTGATAATAGAGCCTACTTTTGGGAAGGCAATTTTGCAGTACTTCAAGTGTCGACATAACGGACGGTGATTGGGCCAGATCCTGTACTATATTATAATTTTTTGTTGCTCGAGCACGAGGATTAAATGTCAATTTATGTACTACTCCCTTAGACGGCTTGTTAGTTCAGGAATGATGGGTGGCACAACTTCGGACGAAGTTGTTGTCGAACTACTAGGTTGATCTGTAGTCTTTTTGTTCAGCATCTGTGGATTCCCATAATCTTTATTCCTTGTTGATATCAAAGCATCATTTTGTGGTTGCGAAATGGACACCATAAGCACTTTGGATGGGGAACCATTATCGATAGCAACCAGATTGGTTTCTAGGTTTGGAAATGGATCGGTCAATACCGCTGAGGTATTTGAATTCCTAAAGAACTTTTTGACCTCAGCTCGATGCGGACAATCTTTCATCCAATGGTCCTCATCGCGTATGAGACATGCTTGAGTAGGTTTCTTTTTCCCAGTAGGGTTTTCAGAAGATTTTTCAGGAGTCGGATCTTCCTGTTTTTTATTTTTGTTTTTCCCTTTATTCTTGTCTCCTGGTTGCTTCGATTCTTTGTCTTTGTCGGACGACACAACGTTAACCTCTGAGGTAGGAAGTTTGTCATTTGCTTTTTTACTGGAAACTACAAGGGCTTTACTAGTTTGAGCCTTTGCGGTTTGCGTATTTGAGGTGCTAATCATGCCATCGCTGGCATGAGAGTCCCTATTTGATTTAGGAGGAGGAGGAATGGAAAATTCTCATCTAGGAGCGTCAATAATTTTGTCATAGAGTGTGCTAGACTGAGTATATATCAAGTCTAGATATTGTGCAAGAGCAATGACTTGCTCTTCAATAACAACCCCTACCTTGGCCAGATATTTTATAATAGAAGGTAACAATGACTTAATAAACCATTCAGCTAGAAGCTGATCGGGAACATATGTCTTTACCATTCGATGAAGACATCGCCACTCATGAATATGATCAGATATGTGAGTGGTTGTTGTCTGTTTAAAATTGCTAAGGAGCTTCGTTCCTATTTCGTACCTTATAGGTAAACTGAAAATGGGTTAAAAAGGTAGTGCTGAAGTTATCGAATGAAGCTCTAGGAAATTCGATGTACCATTTTGCTGCCAGACTAGTTAGCATTTGCTGAAAAAGGCGAAGCCTAATCGAATAATCATTGAGGGTGTTGGGTGAACACCACAAATGAAAGGTCATTACATGATTCGATGGATCTTCACCCAGATTTCCATTGAATTTAGGAATAGCTGACGGAAGTTTATGAGTAATCACTGGCCACCAAGGGGTGTAAGCAATTAGATCATTTGTTAGCCGATTCAGATCTGGTAATTCTAAAGTTGCTACGAAAGGCAACTGTTGATTCAGGTTTCGTGAAGCATACCCAGGATAAGATGGAATTGCTCGAGAAGTGGGTCTTTTCATACCAGCATAATGTATTTGATGCTGATAACTTTGATAAGGTTGATGGGCACAACCATTATAATATGATTGTTGGTAACTGTTTTGAACATACGGTTGCCCATTACCCACAAATCTTTGTTGCTCGGGTCTTCGGTAAGCTTGCTGGAATTTTGGTTGTTGATATTGTACCAGTCGTGGTTGTTGTACCATTTGTTGTTGTCCAATACTAGATGTTTGACCAAGATGAGGGGTGATAGTACCTGTTTGAGCCTGAGTTAGTTCAGTTAAGGAGCCACTAATTTGTGGTTGTGATTGAGTAGTGGAGACAAGAGGCTGTTGTACTACGACTTGAGAGACTTGAGGTTAACATACAACAGGTAGTGCTTGTACTTGTGACACCATCACAATAGCCAGTGTAGTGGGAATGTTCGACACAGGTTGATTTGGTTTCATTGAATATACAACTCTTGGCTGTTGAGGCAGTATTGGTACCCAACCACTGGATGAATTTCCAGCTTGACCAGAATTTTGTTGTGAACTCTCCTATGATTGCTATCCCAGAGGGAACAATGAAAAGGCATACTACCCCCCATATGGCGGTAATCCAGTGTTCAAAGGGTAAATTGGTCTTTACAGACTAGACTACCCAAATTGATACTGATGTGAAGGATCAATTTGTTGAGTCTCAACATAAGAAATTCCAAATAAGATTCTGGATGAACAAATAGGAATAGACCATGCTATCGAAATAGTCCCTGGGTGGACTCCATCTAGTGGTTGAGAACTAGTTGGGATAGATGGTATACCAGTGAACATTGTTGAAGTTTTGCTACTACTATATCAGATGATACAGCGCTAGATGTCGATGGTTGTTCAGACATATTGAGTCTATTCAAAATATTTCCTAGTGATTCGACGGGAACTTGTGATGAAGGGTGATCAAAAGAACTAACTTCTGTAGTAGAAGGATATAGGTGGATCCCAGATCCAAAATGCAATGGGGTACTCGATGGAAGATCCTCCACAATCTCCTCTATAGCAATCAATCCAGGTGGAAAAGGTAGACTGTCAGGTCTGTAAAATATTTTTGGTGCCGAAGAAGGTATAGACTCTGCAGCAACAGATGTTGGAGGGGTGACACCCTCCGAATCAGCCCTAGATGGAGCTGGTTCAAGAATAGAGGTGTTTACCATTACAATAGGATTGGTTCTAATGTCCTCTTGTAATGACAAAACTTCTTCTGTAGAGGCAGGGGTACCATAAATAATTGGGGTAACTCGAGTCTCTGATGATGTTGAAACACAAGTTTCAAATAAACCAGGAGATTTCGACCCAGTTAAATGAGATCGCTTGGCCTAGAATGGTTTCGTTTCCGAAGACAAAGATGGTTGACTCGTTAGTCTCCACGAACGACGGGGTTTTGTTGACTTTCTTCCATGATTGCAGATTACTTGATCAACTCAAAATTAAAAGGGGAAAATGTTATTCCGAATTAAAAGAATTTTATGACGCTTTGACACAACTTGCTTTTTCAATTTTTAAGAGTCGATAAAAAGCTAAAGGTGACTCTAGTTGCCTTCGATTTTTAATGAACCTGAAGTGGCAAGTGCTCAAACAGACCTCTTCTTTTAAGGAGTCGAAAAGGAACGAAAGTGACTACTCTGGAAATCTAGACAGAGAGATTACCAAACCAATCGCAAAACTGCAATATACACCTTGTTGGTAAATTAAAGAGAAATTACCAAGGATTTTACGTACGAGAGTCAATCTTCCTGAATGATGTGTTCAGTGCATTGCAATCGATAGGGTGACAGACACGGCTTCCTAAGGATAAATAATATCAGCCTATTGTGGTCTCCCAATATATACTCGACGGTACATGGGAGCACAAGTCTGTACTGGCACTTGTCGTATCAAAGAGGAGGAATCACCCAATCTATGATGAAAACGATAGTGACTAGGCTTTACGACACCATAATACATCTCTAGCCTAGACTTCTAGATGTTGTGCATTAGGTTCCAAAGCATTTTTATGTTAATTGAGGTTTATTTTATAGTTTATCCTTCTTAAGAAGTTTTCCTTTCAAGGTTCATCGTGTGATGTAGATGTACAATTCCTAAATATGCAATCTAAATGATAAACAGTCGTTTGTTTTCTTTTAGCAATGAAAATCCTAGCTACTAAGTAAAGAAGAGTAATATTCTTTCAATAGAGAGCAGAGAGCACACACTAAATGCACTTTTCCTAAATCAATTTCCGCATGCAGTCTAAATGAAAATGCACATGCATGTATTTTTTTTTTTTCCATTTTCTTAATGTAATAATGCTAAAAAGAAAACTAGGTACAGATCTGAACTACTTTTCTTCAAAGCGACACTTTAGCAATTTCTTTTCAAAAACGAAAGGAAGACTAAGATGACACTTTCAATTTTGAATGGAAAACTGCTTTTGACACTTCAAAGAATTGACAATTCAAATAAAATACAATGGTAAAAGTACAATCGAATATCTAAAAGAGGAAGACTTTACGACACTCTTTTTCTTGACTGAAAATGACAGTTACGACACTTTTGAATCAAAAGACGACATTTCAATTAAGCTATTTTTTGCAAAGGAGGACTGTAAATGACGAAAATTACATAAAAAAAAGTATTCACAATTCCTTATCAATGGAGGCTAAATAATGTAAAGGAAGAAGGCTTCAACAATGATATACTGATCATAAGTAGTGAAACTACTAAATAGAGCTGAAAACAATGAAGAAAAAGCCAAAATCCAAAGAGGGAAACAGTCTCATTCAATCATGTAACATGTCCTTAAGGGAAACAAGGATGCATCTCACCTGCAACACATGGTAGGTGCGATGCATCTAGACTCCCAATGAGAGACAGTGTGATGGTCCAGGGATGAGACTGAGCTTGGTTTTCACTCACAATTTGCAGCTAAGTTCAGGGATTTAGGCCGAGCTTATGATGGACAGTAAACACAAAGTATAGAGGTATGGTATAATGAGGTTATTGAGCTACCACCAGGGCACTTAGGATATTTGCAAGTCAGATGTTCAGTTCATAAACCAACCCGGAGATTGACTAAAGAAGCATTGATCTACTTTGTAGTTGCATAGCAAAATCAGTTCGAAGGCTAGCTGGCTTAACTTCAGGCTCCGTCTGTAGTTTATAAAGCAAACAACAGTAACAAACAAACAAACTAATCATTCCCCAGTGGAGTTTCCATTTTGTTTCCAGGAAAACTAGTGTCTATTTAGATCTACTAGTCCCACTAAGACGGGTAGCTATCTTAGAAACAAACAATTCAAACTAACTTGTGTTTTCCTTTATGGGAGATAGATGAGAGAGAAGCAAAGAGCACCAACCTTAGTCTTTCGCTTGGCTCCTTACTTGTTTCCTCTCTCCTTTGATAGAGCTTCGCCACTTCTTTCTCACTTGTCCCACTTCAAAGAACACCTGTAGAGGCAAAGCAGCAAAATACCATCAAATCATAGAGATATATGATACCATAAATAATGTAGAATCAGATGTACATTAACCATACAAATGCATACACAAATACAAGATTAAAAAATAAGCAAGTATATGGAGGAAAAATCAAATAACTTTATTGATAGAAGCAGAAGAGAGGATTACAACCCAGCTGTCCGATCCAGCACCATCCTCCCAGCATGAAAGCCCTCTTCACCTCATGAAAATCTAGATCACCCAAAAATACAATGCTTCATAGAGAAACGAACAACACTTCCTTAAAAAATGCAAAATTCTAGCCTCTAGATCTCTAGGATGAGGGATCCATATATAGATATTTGTAGGGGGGTGAGTCATCTTCTAGGTTTTTTATTAGTGTCATTTCAATGATAGTTCTTGGTTCCAATTGGAGATTTCATGATCTCTTCCTCATCCCTCGGTGAATTCAAAGAAGAAATTGTCATATAAGCAGTTTTTAGAAGATTCTCTAAGTTTCCACCTAGCAAATTGCCTCTGCCATTTGTCTACTCTCGCTCATCACACCCTACAGAAAGGATTTTCAATATGCATCGCACCCCTTGTGTGTAACAGGTGAGATGCATCGCACCCTCAGCATGGAGTAGTTTGTATGGTCCAGTTTTGACTAGTTCTGAGTAGTTTTTAAGGGAGAGCCTTTGGGAAATGAGGTAATCAGTTGACCTTGATCATTTAGGGTTTGAAACAACAGTTTTAGGGGTTTGAGATCCCTTGGTTTATCAACATATGTGATTGGGGTGGTAGTGCACAAATATGTCTATAACACTTGGTAGAAGGAAGGCCTGACATATAGTCCATGGAGATCGATTCCCACGGGTGGCTGGGAGTAGGCAGAGGAGTGTACAGGCCTTTCTTCTTGATGGTTGGCTTAGTGATGGCACAAGAAGTGTAAGATCTGATATATTTCCCAACATCCAGTCAAATTTTGGGCCAATAAAAGTACTTTTATAATACAACCCCAGTTTTCTCCACACCAAAGTGTCCTGCTACCTGACTGTAGTGTGTCTCCCAAATTAGCTTGTCATGCTTGCTTTAAGGAACACAAATGTGGCCTAAGTAGCATAATAATGTGTCCTTGAGGTAGAAATCAGGAACTTTCTTTCCATCTATTAGAATCTAGTATGTGGAGGTGAAATCTGGATCATTTTTGTAAAGTTCTAGTCATCCAGAGGTCTCATGACCACAAGATTTGAGAATAGTGGCTATTGCTGCAATTGGGGGTTGACTAAGGCAATCTACAACTTGATTACTGCTATCCTTTAATGTTCAAGTGGAATTTTTGCAGATATGTAGACTATTTTTTATGGTGATTGTTTTGCAACTTCCCCTATGTTTGTATAAGCTGAAGAGGTCAATGATTATTATCGATAACCGTCTCCTTCCCCAGAATGTATTGCTTCCACTATCGACAAGCCTGTATGATGTAATACATTTCTTTATCATAGGTGGGGTACTTCTTAATTGTATAGGAAAGCGTCTCACTATGATAGGCCACTGTATAGCCATGTTGGGTGAGGATTGCACTAATAACATAGTCTAAGGCCTCTGTCTCGATTTTGAATGGTTGTCGCAGGTCTGGGAGTGTGAGTATAGGTGCAGAGTAGAGGTGGTCCATCAACTCAATGAATGCCTTCTGTTGGGAATCGAACCAAAAGAAATTCAATTTCGCCCTTCCCTTAGTAATCTAACTCAACAACTAAGTGATATGGGAGAATCCCGAATTTCCGATAAAAATTTTCAAGGCCCAAAAAGCTGCGAAGCCTGATTAGAGTGGTCAGGGCTAGCTAATAACGAATGACTTGGATCTTGGTTGGGTGCAAATGCACGCTATTGTAACATGCAATTGTTTATTGTTTATAACATTCTTCATTCAAAAATCTTTTGAAAAAATACTTTAAAAAAAGGGAGATAAAGCGAAAGGAGGAACCAATAATGATATATTGGAGGCCAAGGGTTATAAGGGCATACATGTATATATATATGTCGCAAAAAATAACTCTATCAAAAATCAAAATACAAAAGAAATGAAGAAACAAAGCACATTTTTAAGAAAACAAGTGTTAAAAGGACTAGACTTGAAATATTATATGCTACATTTTAAAGTTCGACAGGTCTGCGTCAAGGATGGTGGCATCACAAATAAACGCTGATTGCGATCAGCGATTGGGTTCCGGGCCCAAAAGCTTATATGGCATATTTTATAAGAGCGGCGGGTTCAAGATAATGTGAAACGCTTATGTTATATGCATGTGACCCCGTTGATTGTGATATGCGATAAGGGTTAGACCCGAACACATATATATCGTATTTTAAAGTCCGGCAGGTCTACCCTTTATGGATATATATGTTGATAAATGTCTATTACAATTTATTGATTTTGGACCTGAGCCGATTTTGATTTCTTGATTTCGGACCCGATATTTGATGTATTGTATTTGATAATACCTTGCGTCCAATTTTATTATAATGGGTTATAATAGAAGGGTCGGACTTGAAAGCATATATTTGTTATATTTCAAATCTCGGTGGGTCCACCATCTTTATGTGGCACTTTATATATATATAACATGCTGATTGTGGGCCTTACCTGATAGCGATATATGTTGTGTTATATCAAAACTTGACAGACCATTCGATCAGAAAAGCGTAGATCAACGGTGGAGTTGAATTGGTGGGAAGGATGCCTTGGGAATTACGCTAAGTCTATATTGAGAAGAAAAATACACCTTATCATATATTTTCATGATAAACGCATAATTCTAGTATTTTCATGGTTATTGTAGCGGGGTGCGTAAGTTAAGTTCCTACAAGGGTTTAAGGCCGATTGCGATTTGCAATAGAGGACGACAAAACACTAAACGAGCAGATTTGACTACTCTTGTTTAGTTTCATATCAATGAGAAACGTTAATCTCGCTTTGTAATGTGGAAAATCAGGGATTAGAGCCAGGGTTGAAAAGGAGAACAGATCTAATATATATCTCTTGGAATTTTGGCCAATCAAAATGCCGAGGATTATACAAACTAAACACATTGCATTACGTTTAAGAGGAACTAAACATCATTAGAGTGTTCACAGAGGAATTCGGCAGCAAATCAACAGAACAAGCCAGTAGTCCTTCTAAATTTAGTTTTGTTTTGTTATTTCTTGTTCTTCGAGGTGTTTTCACCCTATGTAAATTCTGTAATAGTTTTATTTCATATAGTTAGAAAGTAGTTAGATAGGTTTCAGAAATTCATAACCGTTCCACAGGGTATAAAAGGTGGAAAATTTAGTAAGAAAGGGTTGGAATTTTGGAGAACCAGGCCACTGCATTTCTAATAACATCATTGATTAATAAAAAAAACCATAAGTTTCCAGAAGTTGTTACATATAATTTGTAAGTATCACTATCATGTGGCATGCAATGTTTTCTTCTTTTTAAGTGTAGTAATGAAGTTGCAGGTAAAGTCCCTTAAAGAGTGCTCCTATACTTAAAGTCCTCATTTCCTTTCTAAGTTATAGATAGTAGTTTTTGTGAGAGATCAGCATATTGTCTATGATTTATTACTCATGATCATAATTCCTCTAAGTTACAGATAGTAGTTCCTGTGAGAGATCAGCATATTGTCTTTAACTTCCCTTTCAAACTTTCCTCATTCATCATTTATATTTAGCAACAAATGGCATTTTGAGAAGTTATGATCATACATGTATTAAGAGTCTAAGGCCAAGTTTTCCAAGTCCATTTTGTAATCTAATAAAAAATAAGTGACAGTAAATAATATTTATTAATGCCTTAAGCACAATTTCCTTACAGCTAGGAAATTGGTTTCTTAAGGAACAACATTAATTGGCACCGCTGCCGGGAAGAGAAGATAAGAATATTTTTCCCTGGGTTTCAATATTTTCCTCTAGTTGTTCAGTGAGGAATAAATATTTGGTTATTTGAATGAAAGCAATAATTCTAGTTTTAGGAATGCCTCATACGAGATTGGACACTTCACAAAAGAAATTTCAAGTTCTTTCAGATCCTGAAAGGCTATTTTCTAAGAGGATTGAAAGTTCTAAGTTTCCAATTACACCAATTCCTACATTGTTTGCATCAGGCAACAATTTTCTTGAACATCCATTTCGTAAAGAATCGTCTTTTTCATCATCTTCATTTCAGGAACCTAACTGTCAAGAACAATCTTGAGTCTGTTACTTTTCATTTACCTACTATAATTATTCAACCTCAATGAATAGCCACATTACCACCTGTGCACATTCTATTTACCTCTTAGTCAGGTTCCAAATCTGTTGGTAATCAAAGTTCAATAACCATGGCATTACCTGCATTCTTGACGAATAGATATGCACCTCTTCAATTGCCACAATCATTAAATCAAATGCCACAGGATTACCTCAAACTCTTCCTCTTTTTACAGGGGAAGGTGAACAAACTGCAGAGAATCATGTGTCAGTATTTTGCAATTTTGCAGCAAACAAAGATATTGAAAATGTAGATGTTGCTCTAAGACTGTTTGTTCAGTCCTTGGATGGAGAAGCAAGGAAATGGTTTAAAGGTCTTTCCAATAATTCTATTCCTTCTTGGGAAGAGATGGAACATGTATTTATTCTGAGATTGGGAGAAAAAAGAGACCATGGATATTCCTTAATAGAATTTAATGCCATAAAGAAAAAGTCTGATGAAACTATGGCTGAATTTGTTAGAAGATTCAACAAATTGTACAATAGTCTCCTAGCAGAGATTAAGCCTCCTCTTGCTGGTGTGAAAATAACTTTTGCAGGGGCTTTTGAATCAAATTTCGGATTTACATTAAGGGAAAGGAGAGCTCCAACCCTTGATTAGATCCAAACAAATGCTTTAGAGATAGAAGCCAATCTGGTGTCTGTAGGAAAAGCACCATAAACATAGCCTACCCAAGACAAGGGAAAGGAAAACATGGAATCCTCTCAAAGTCAAACATTGGAGGATATGTGTGATGTAATTAAAATTTTGTCAGATAAGGTAAGTAGATTAGAGTTTGAAATAAGAGTTTTTAGAAGCAAACACAGTATAATAAGAACTTTAATCCCCAATATAGAAGAAAACCTTTGAAAATATTGCAAAGGGAAAGAAAAGATCAAGTTCAAATTCAAGCACCATTATATATAGAGGCAGGTCTTGTTGAAAAACAAGAGCATCCTGAAGATTAGATTTTTATATTATATGAAGTGGATGAAGAAAAACTTGGTATCGAAGAAGAAGAGTATGAATATGATGAAACATATGCCATTCATGATAAAATTGATGAATATTGGAAATAGTTTTATGATTTTATGGAGGTTGAACTACATAAGAAATATGACTTGAAATCAAGGAAGAGGTCAAGAAATCAAGAAATGAAAGTCAGCAGCAAGTTTCAACTTCCTCATCAAAGGCGACTCCACAAGAATCTCAATCTGCAAAACAAGTGAATAAAGGAAAGAAACAACAGAATGCAAGTGGCAAGGCACAGATACTTCAAGGTGAGCCTTCTCAAGATCAAACTGAAATTCCTTTGGAGAAACTTGTTTCAATTCCTCAAGTATTTCCAACCATAAAGAAAGGTGAAGATGAGAGCGAAAGGACTGCTAATAGTCTTACTAAGTAGTTGGAAAAGGAAGAAAAACCAGTAGTGGTTTTTGGTCTGCACGTGGAGGAAGTAGATCCTTCAATACCTCCTTTTTATATTTCCTTATTGGTCCATGACTTCCTCTTACATAATTGTATGTTTGATTCAGGAGCCTCACACAATCTTATGCCTTCATCAGTAATGAAGCAAGTAGATCTACAAGTTACCAAACCCTATAGGGATTTGTGTTCTTTTGATTCGAGCAAGGTCAGGTGTCTGGGGGTTATTAAGGATCTGGTAATATCACTAGTCCAAATTCCAGCTTGATCATGGATGTAGTAGTAGCAGATATCCATGATAGATTTGGAATGCTTCTATCTAGGTCCTGGGGGGCTAAACTGGGTGGTGCTTTGAAATTGGATTTTACATATGTTGTTATACCAATTTTTGGTGGGTAAGGGAGGAGATTGTACAGAGAAACTAGATTTGTAAAAATAGCTAGAATAAGTGGAGCAAGTAATTCACCTATATATAGTCAGGAGAAGGATGGCTTTTCTTGCTTCACACTATATGATAATGCAGAGTTGGTTGAAGATAATCAGAAGTAGCTTGCTTCAGGTAATGTAATTACAGAGCTGCAGACTGAAGAAGTTTGGCAATGATTCTTTGATGGAGCTTATTCCAAGGAAGGAACAGGTGTTGGTTTTCTTCTAAATGCGCCTGGAGGGAATATGTTCCCTTTTCCTTTCAAATTAGAGTTCGAGGCAACAAACAATGTAGCTGAATATGAGTCCTTGGTTATTGCTCTACAAATAGCTAAACAGGAGTTAAGTCAATTTCTGCTTTTGAAAATTTGGAGCTGATCATTAAGAAAATAAAAGATCATTGCCAAATAAAGCACCCTAGGCTTAGGGCATAAAGAAATGAGGTATGGGTTTGGATTGAGAACTTTTTTTAAGATTTTAACATTCAATTCATTTCAAGAGATCAGAATAGATTAGCTGATTCATTTGCTATGTCTATTAGTGCTTTCAAACATTCTATTAATCTAAGACTAATATATGAGGTAGGGATGAGACGCAGACCCTCTGTTCCTGATAAGGTTAAAAATTGGCAATCTTTTGAAGATGATCAATAGATTAAGGAATTTTTGACTATAGCTAAGGAGTTTCAGGGCATAGAAATTGATCAGGATAAAGAAGAAACAATAGAAGTTGTAGAAATCAGTGGTTCACAAGATTCAATAGCTAATCCGAAGATTTATCAATTGAAGGATAATATTTTGCCAAAGGGACTTATTCCTCTTGAAAGGCTTTCTAACCCTGATGATGTGGTTGTTGACTCAGGGAAGTTTTCACAGCATGAACATATTCAGGATCACAAAATTGGAACTCTAGAGAAATTCAGAATGAATTATTTTTTCAAGATTAACTGGCAGAATGGTTATGGATTAAGCACTCAAATGCTAATCCGGTATCATTGGAAGATTGACTTCACCTGATTGAGTTCATTCATGTATATATGTATGAACTTGTACATAAATAAGCTTAGGTGTTGATTATGTGGTTTTCTAGTTGCAGTTCTATAGTTTAATCATTAGTTGATGAATAAGGGTGATTTTCCCAGTTGGAAACTGGTTTGCAGAGGTTTCAAACTTCAAGATAGTTAGGTTTTCAGTTGCTAGATTTCAGGGTTTTCATAGTTTTGGACTCCATGCCCAACTAAGGCTATTAATCTATGATTCCTAATATTTTGTTATCATAGTGCAAGTACATATTTTCACATAGTTAAGACTTGGCAAGGAAATATATGACTCCATGCCCAATGGATAAGGTAGTGATTTGAGGTTCTTAGTGCTTACGTGGCAAAAGCATTATCCCTAGGTGGAGCCAAATGTTGTAACATGCAATTGTTTATTGTTTATAACATTCTTCATTCAAAAATCTTTTGAAAAAATATTTTTAAAAAAGGGAGATAAAGCGAAAGGAGGAAGCAATAATGATATATTGGAGGCCAAGGGTTATATGGTCGTACATGTATATATGTATGTCGCAAAACATAACTCTATCGGAAATCAAAATGCAAAAGCAATGAAGAATTAAAGCGCATTTTCAAAGAAAATAAGTGTTCAAAGGACCGGACTTGAAATGTTATATGCTACATTTTAAAGTTCGGTGGGTCCGTGCCATGGATGGTGGCATCACAAATAAACGCCGATTGCGATTAGCAATTAGGTTCCGAACCTGAAATCTTATATGGCGTATTTTATAAGAGCGGCAAATCCAAGATAATGTGAAACACCTATGTTATATGCATGTGACCCCGCTGATCGTGATATGCGATAAGGGTCGGACTCACACACATATATATATATATAAATATATCTATAATAATATATATATATCCTATTTAAAGTCCAGTGGGTCTGCCCTTTAGGCATTATATGTTGGATTTAAACGCAGATTGAATTTATTGTTCCTGACCTAATAATTTGACCGTTTGTATTTGATATCCTTGCGTCCGATATATATTGTCAAAAGTTTATGCGATATTTGTATAATTGTGTTGTGCAGTTATATATAAAATTTTTATTATAATGGGATTATATAGAAGTCAGACTTGAAAGCAATATATTTTTATTTTAAAGCTCAGTGGGATCTCATGCAATCTTTGGCATTATCTATAATATACTATAATACTATATATTATCTATATATATAATGTAATATTATATATTATAATAATAATATACTATATATATATTTTATATTTATAATTATCTTTATATTATTATCACCACATATACATATACATATACATATACATATATAACATGCCAATTGTGGGCCTTACCCGATAGCGATATATGTTATGTTATATCAAAACTTGATAGACCATTCGATCTGAAAAGCGTAGATCAATGGTGGACTTAAATTGGCAGGAAGGATGCCTTGGGATTTGCGCTAAGTCTGCATTGAGAAGGATAATACACCTTATCATATATTTTCATGATAAACACATAATTCCAGTATTTTCATGGTTATTGTAGCCGGGTGTGTAAGTTAAGTTCCTACAGCGGCTTGGGGTTGATTGCGATTTGCAATAGAAGACGACAAAGCGCTGAATGAGTAAATTTGACTGTTATAAAGTTGGATCTACTCTTGTTGAGTTTCATATTAATGAGAAACATTAATCTCGCTTTTTAATGTGGAAAATCAGGGATTAGAGCCAGGGTTGAAAAGGAGAACAGATCTGATATATATTTCTTGGAATTTTGGCCAATCAAAATGCCCAGGATTATACAAACTAAACACATTGCATTACGTGTAAGAGGAACTAAACATCATTAGAGTGTTCACAAAGGAATTCAGCTGCAAATCAACAGAACAAGCAAGTAGTCCTAAATTCAGTTTTGTTTTGTTATCTCTTGTTCTTCGAGGGGTTTGCAGCCTCTGTAAATTTTGTAACAGTTTTATTTCATATAGTTAGAAAGTAGTTAGATAGGTTTTAGAAATTTATAACTGTTCCACAGGGTATAAAAGGTGGAAAATTTACTAAGAAAGGGTTGGAATTTTGGAGAACTAGGCCACTATATTTCTGATAACATCATTGATTAATAAAACAACCAGAAGTTCCAGGAGTTGTTACATATAATTTGTAAGTTTCACTATCATGTGTCATGCTATGTTATCTTCTTTTTAAGTGTAGTAATGAAGTTGTAGGGTAAAATCCCTTAAAGAGCATTCCTATACTTAAAGTCCTCATTTCCTTTCTAAGTTATAGATAGTAGTTTCTGTGAGAGATCAACATATTGTCTATGATTTATTCCTCATGATCATAAGTCCTCTTAAGTTATAGAGAGTAGTTCCTGTGAGAGATATTGGAAATAACACTGAGAGGGGGGGGTGAATCAGTATTATCACATCAATAAAACTTTTTCATTTCCATATTCAGATTCATATATGCTACTTCCACAACTTCTTATGATTCAGTTAGTTGATCCTTAATGAGTGCATTAGAACATTAGCAACCATATTAACATAAACAGGTGCAGTAAAATAGAACACATCATCACACATAAGCCACACACATGAACACCATGATATAAGGTGGAAACCCAATGTGGGAGAAAACCACCTGCTGCAAGTCATCTCAATCTTCTTCTTAATAAGAAAATCCTTTTACAATATTTTGTACGGGTGCAGCCTTATACC
>APFE031727147.1:0-94334 GCA_000404065.3 Pinus taeda | reverse complement strand
AACACATAATCTGAAAGGCCATGTTTCATCCAATTTTCATACTGGACCCATTAATATCATTGAAGCACATAATCAATCAATCTTCTGAATCACCCAAACACCAGATCAATATAAGGATAATATATGTGTTAGCACCCAGATCTAGTCCATCAGATCACATAAATATGATTCATTATGGTCCTGATCCAATATTAGTTCTCATCCATCAATACTGAAGCTAAACACAATCAACCAAACAGGATATGCAGAATACTGACACCTTTAAACTGTCATCAGAACCCATCAACTACCAGAACCACCTGTGACTTCAAATATCATAGCTCAAATTGTATACGCTACTACAATGAACCAAACCTACATACATACGCGCTTACACCAAAGCCAACCCACGTACAGATCTATAAATATTCAAACATGACTTACAGCGATTTCAAACTTAAGTTATACCTAGACCAGATCATTACAAGTGTCAATATGCAGATCTAGAATAAGCATAATCAAATATATAGAGATAGTTCATTTCAAACCATTTGATCCCAATCTATCCTTAGATCTTGTTCTCCATCAACCAGTGAGATCCCTCTTTAGCTCAGATCCAGATCTGCACCACAACCCAATCATAGTATTCCAGATCTAGCACTTTATCAGATATTCAATAATTCAGATGATCCTTTGCCAAATGATCTCCTTCCTCTTTTATAGTCTTAGGCCTTTCACAATACCACAGTCCAAAACCATATTAATACAATACCAAGGACCCAATACTTGGGATCAACACTTTTGGAAGCAATACCACGGACCAAAACCATAGGATCCAAAACTGTCGGACTAATACGATGAACCAACCATGAAAGTGTGCGAACTTTTCTCCACATGAAATAAATTTTTCTCTGCATAAAAGTCCGTGAACTTTTCTCTACATGAAATAAAATTTTCTTTGCATAAAATTCCGTGAACTTTTCTCCACATGAAATAAAATTTTCTCTGCATAAAAGTCTGTGAACTTTTCTCTACATGAAATAAACTTTTCTCTGCATAAAATTCCGTGAACTTTTCTCTACATGAGATAAACTTTTCTCTGCATACAATTCCGTGAACTTTTATCCACATGAAATAAACTTTTCTCTGCATAAAAGTCCGTGAACTTTTCTCTACATGAAATAAACTTTTCTCTGCATAAAATTCTGTGAACTTTTCTCCACATGAAATAAACGTTTCTTTGCATAAAAGTCTGTGAACTTTTCTCTACATGAAAGAAACTTTTATGTTCATGAAAGTGTGTGAACTTTGCTGCACTATAATTTATCATCTTAGTGATTTGCCATCAAGGACAACACTTGTCTCATAATGCCAACAATCTCCCCCTTTGGACTTGATGGCAAGGCTAACTTGTCACATGTAGAGCTATCATCTGATTCCTTTGAGTTGTCCTGCACCCCAGGCATTCAGTCACATCTGATATCTCTTCTTGAAGATTCATCTAGTTATAACTAAGTGAGATGATCTTCTATGAGTGGGTTGCCATCAAGTACAACACATGCATCATAATGCCAACAATCTCCCCCTTTGGACTTGATGGCAACAACACCAAATCACTCTCCCCCTTTGACATCAATGGCAAAAGGCGAACCAAGATATTCTCTTTCCTAGATAAATATTCTGTTGTTCATACTCCCCCTGAGTACCTGCTGAAATCTCTGAATGAGCTCCCCCTGTGTATATGCCAAGGCATACCAATCTGTCCATGCTACATGCTGAAAGCTCTGCTCTTGCTGAATTGTGTTATTCATTCTCCCCATGTCTGTAAGCAAGGTCTGCAAAAAGGTGTTCTACAAGAACATGACTCTATACATCATATGTGACCTTCCTAGCACCAAATACTCATACATACATCCATCTCCCAACCAAGTGGGGATATACCAGAAAATGAAAACCAAGTACATTACATCATTCATCCCAGGCATAGTGGGGAAACCAACATCGACCATTACATGACCTTGATATGGCTGAAATATTTCATCAAATGACTACAATAGATAGAGACACACTATTTCATCATGCGTCTTGATATGACCTTTACATCGAATGATATACATAACATTTATAACAGAGACCAAACACCTAAATAAGATCATGATAAACATCAGCAACGACACTGTATGATCTGCTCCATAGCATCTGTCACCAGCAACTTGTATGAGTGCATGAATCATCAAGGTCTGTCCGTATCAACTCATCCTTTTGAATAGAATTTTGTATATACAGAATCATTCTATCATATGTGAGAAACACCATAGCCATCCAGATCTGCATGGACCAAGTATCATCAATTGGGAATATCTGCGTCAATCAACATATGTACAAAACAACCTATCATCATATAGGTAAGAACTCGTCATCATCATATCTCCAACGTTGCAACTTTGAATAATCATCCATGTATCCATCCAAAAATCCTCATCCATATGTGTGCTAAGAACAATAGGAATCTGGCATCATAACTGTAATATATGATCTTTATGCATATGGCGACAATAGCATATGAGTGACTCATCATCAAGTAAAGAAGATGTGAATTCAAGCTATGTACTTCTCCTTATCCTTATGAAGATCACTATGTAAGCACCATTAGAGAATCAACCACAAATCTGATCTAAATATCAACTATGTAACCCCAAGAATCATCTGAACAACTCATAACCATATCATAGCAAGATGAATCATTTATCCATATAAGCATCATCACCAATGACTATTAACTATAATGCCAATAATGCATTAAAAGAACATGCTCCCCCTAAACCTGTGCCATCTTGTTTACTGTCAGATCTGATCATGGATATCAGCAAGAAGTATCAAGTCATCATCATTATCAAGTTAGAAACAAAACATTTCCACACATCATCAGCAAATTGTAACCATTATCAAACAGCGCAAATAAACCGAATCATAACTGATCCTTTTCCTGAACTTGTCCCTACTTTCTTTCCTCAAACAATAATATACGCGACTATGCCATAACCAACTCGCGTATAAACGTGACTTCTATATGGCATATTTTATAAGAGGGGCAAGTCCGAGATAATGTGAAACACCTATGTTATATGCATGTGACCCCGCTGATCGTGATATGCGATAAGGGTCGGACTCGAACACACACACACACACAACACACAGATATATATATAATATAAAATATATATATATATATATATATAATATAATAATATTATATATATATATATATATATCATATTTTAAAGTCCAATGGTCCCGCCCTTTATGCATATAAATATGTTGATAAACGCCGATTGGTGGATTTATTGATTCCTGACCTGAATTGTGACGTATCGTATTTGATAAATCCCTTGCGCCGGATTATATTATGGGTATAAAAGGTTTATGGCGATATTTGTATATATTTTGTTGACGTGAGTTTTATATAAAGTTTTAATTAATAATGGATTAAATAGAAGGGTCAGACTTGAGAAGCAATATATTTTTTATATTTAAAAGCTCAGTGGGTCCCGCCATCTTTGTGCGGCACTTTATATATATATATATATATATATATATATTAATATATATATATATATATAGATATAAGTATAGATATATTATATATAATATATATATATATATATAATATATTATAATATATATAATATATAACACATATATATATATATATATATACATACATACATATATATATATATATACATACATACATACAACATACATACATATATAATATATATATATATTATATATAATAGTATAGATATAATAATATATATAGATATAACATGCCAATTGTGGGCCTTACCCGATAGTGATATATGTTATGTTATATCAAAACTTGACAGACCATTCGATCTGAAAAGCGTAGATCAATGGTGGACTTGAATTGGCATGCATGATGCCTTGGCAATTGTGCTAAGTCTGTATTGAGAAGGAAAATACACCTTATCATATATTTTCATGATAAACACATAATTCCAGTATTTTCATCGTTATTGCAGCCGGGTGTGTAAGTTAAGTTCCTATAGGGTCTTGGGGCTGATTGCGATTTGCAATAGAAGATGACAAAGCACTGAATGAGTAGATTTGACAGTTATAAAGCCGGATCTACTCTTGTTGAGTTTCATATTAATGAGAAACATTAATCTTGCTTTCTAATGTGGAAAATCAAGGATTAGAACCGGGGTTGAAAAGGAGAACATATATGATATATATTTCTTAGCATTTTGGCCAATCAAAATGCCCAGGATTATACAAACTAAACACATTGCATTACGTTTAAGAGGAACTAAACATCATTAGAGTGTTCACAGAGGAATTCGGCAACAAATCAACAGAACAAGCCAGTAGTCCTTCTAAATTCAGTTTTGTTTTGTTGTCTCTTGTTCTTCAAGGGGCTTTCACCCTCTGTAAATTTTGTAACAGTTTTATTTCATATAGTTAGAAAGTAGTTAGATAGGTTTTAGAAATTTATAACTGTTCCACAAGGTATAAAAGGTGGAAAATTTAGTAAGAAAGGGTTGGAATTTTGGAGAACCAGGCCACTGTATTTCTGATAACATCACTGATTAATAAAACAACCAGAAGTTCCAGGAGTTGTTACATATAATTTGTAAGTTTCACTATCCTGTGTCATGCTATGTTATCTTCTTTTTAAGTGTAGTAATGAATCTGTAGGGTAAAGTCCCTTAAAGAGTGTTCCTATACTTAAAGTCCTCATTTCCTTTCTAAGTTATAGATAGTAGTTTCTGTGAGAGATCAGCATATTGTCTATGATTTATTCCTCGTGATCATAAGTCCTTTTAAGTTACAGAGAGTAGTTCCTGTGAGAGATGTTGGAAATAATACTGAGAGGGGGGGGGGTGAATTAGTACTATCACATCAATAAAAAAATTTCATTTCCATATTCAGATTCATATATGCTACTTCGACAACTTCTTATGATTCAGTTAGTTGATCCTTAATGAGTGCATTAGAGCACTATCAACCATATTAACAGTAAACAGGTGTAGTAAAATAGAACAGATCATCACACATAATCCACACACATGAACACGATGATATAAGGTGGAAACCCAATGTGGGAGAAAACCACCTGCTGCAAGTCATCTCAATATTCTTCTTAATAAGAAAATCCTTTTACAATATTTCTATACTGGTGCAGTCTTATACCGGTACGCAGGCTTCTACCTACAGAGAGCTATAACCCTCTCTCATTCTCCAGTCTCTCCTGGAAGGGAGCTACAACCCCCATAGTTCTTGTACTAGCTAAGATACTAGTACGTAGGTGCCGACCTACAATCTTCTCTCCTCTAGGTACCACGTTTCATACATTTTCAGATTGGATACTCCTGAAGCACAACACATAATCTGAAAGGCCACGTTTCATCCAATTTTCATACTAGACACATTAATATCATTGAAGCACATAATCAATCAATCTTCTGAATCACCCAAACACAAGATCAATAGATATACAAGGATAATATATGTGTTAGCACCCAGATCTAGTCCATCAGATCACATAAATATAAGTCATTATGATCCTGATCCAATATTAGATCTCATCCATCAATACTGAAGCGAAACACAATCAACCAAACAGTATATGCAAAATACTGACACCTTTAAACTGTCATCAGAACCCATCAACAACCAGTCCACCTATGACTTCAAATATCATAGCTCAAATTGTATACGCTACTACAATTAACCAAACCTGCATACATACGCGCTTACACCAAAGCCAACCCGCGTACAGATATATAAATATTCAAACATGACTTGCAGAGATTTCAAACTTAAGTTATACCCAGATCAGATCATTACAAGCGTCAGTATACAGATCTAGAATAAGCATAATCAAATATATAGAGATAGTTCATTTCAAACCATTTGATCTCGATCTATCCTTAGATCTTGTTCTCCATCAACTGGTGAGATCCCTCTTTAGCTCAGATCCAGATCTGCACCATAACCCAATCACAGTATTCCAGATCTAGCACTTTATCAGATATTCAATAATTCAGATGATGCTTTGCCAAATGATCTCCTTCCTCTTTTATAGTCTTAGGCCTTTCACAATACCACGGTCCAAAACCATATTAACACAATACCATGAACCCAATACTTGGGATCAACACTTTTGGATGCAATACCACGGACCAAAACCATAGGATCAAAGACTGTCAGACTAATACCATGAACCAACCATGAAAGTGCGTGAACTTTTCTCCACATGAAATAAATTTTTCTCTGCATAAAATTCCGTGAACTTTTCTCTACATGAAATAAACTTTTCTCTGCATAAAATTCCATGAACATTTCTCCACATGAAATAAACTTTTCTCTGCATAAAAGTCCGTGAACTTTTCTCTACATGAAATAAACTTTTCTCTGCATAAAATTTCGTGAATGTTTCTCTACATGAAATAAACCTTTCTCTGCATAAAATTCCATGAATTTTTCTCCACATGAAATAAACTTTTCTCTGCATAAAAGTCCGTGAACTTTTCTCTACATGAAATAAAATTTTATCTGCATAAAATTCTATGAACTTTTCTCCCATGAAATAAACTTTTCTCTGCATAAAAGTCCGTGAACGTTTCTCTACATGAAAGAAACTTTTATCTTCATGAAAGTGTGTGAACTTTGTTGCACTATAATTTATCATCTGAGGGATTTACCATCAAGGACAACACTTGTCTCATAATGCCAACAATCTCCCCCTTTGGACTTGATGGCAAGGTTAACTTGTCACACGTAGAACTATCATCTGATTCCTTTGAGCTGTCCTACACCCCAGGCATTCAGTCACATCTGATATCTCTTCTTGAAGATTCATATAGTTATAACTAAGTGAGATGATCTTCTATGAGTGGGTTTCCATCAAGTACAACACATGCATCATAATGCCAACAATCTCCCCCTTTGGACTTGATGGAAACAACACCAAATCACTCTCCCCCTTTGACATCAAGGGCAAAGGGCGAATCAAGATATTCTCTTTCCTAGATAAATATTCCGCTGTCCATACTCCCCCTGAGTACCTGCTCAAATCTCTGAATGAGCTCCCCCTTTGTATATGCCAAGGTGTACCAATCTGTCCATGCTACATGCTGAAAGCTTTGCTCTTGCTGAATTGTGCTGTTCATTCTCCCCCTGTCTGTAAGCAAGGTCTGCAAAAAGGTGTTCTACAAGAACATGACTCTATACATCATACGTGACCTTCCTAACACAAAATACTCATACATACATCCATCTCCCAACCAAGTGGGGATATACCAGAAAATGACAACCAAGTACATTACATCATTCATCCCAGGCATAGTGGGGAAACCAACATAGGCCATTACATGACCTTGATATGACTGAAATATTTCATCAAATGACTACAATATATAGAGACACACTATTACGTCATGAGTCTTGATATGACCTTTACATCGAATGATATACATGACATTTATAACAGAGACCAAACACCTAAATACGATCATGATAAACATCAGCAATGACACTGTATGATCTGCTCCATAGCATCTATCACCACCAACTTGTATTAGTGCATGAATCATCAAGGTCTGTTCGTATCAACTCATCCTTTTGAATAGAATTTTGTATATACAGAATCATTCTATCATATGTGAGAAACACCATAGCCATCCAGATCTGCATGGACCAAGTATCATCAATTGGGAATATCTGCATCAATCAACATATGTACGAAACAACCTATCATCATATAGGTAAGAACTCATCATCATCATATCTCCAACAGTGCAACTTTGAATAATCATCCATGTATCCAGCCAACAATCCTCATCCATATGTGTGCTAAGAACAATAGGAATCTGGCATCGTAACTGTAATATATGATCTTTATGCATATGGCGACAACAGCATATGAGTGACTCATCATCAAGTAAAGAGGATGTGAATTCAAGCTATGTACTTCTCCTTATCCTTATGAAGATCACCATGTAAGCACCATTAGAGAATCAACCACAAATCTGATCTAAATATCAACTATGTAACCCCAAGAATCATCTGAACAACTCATAACCATATCATAGCAACATGAATCATTTATCTATATAAGAATCATCACCAAGGACTATTAACTATAATGCCAAGAATGCATTAAAAGCACATGCTCCCCCTAAACCTATGCCATCTTGTTTACTGTAAGATTTGATCATGCATATCAGCAAGAAGTATCAAGTCATCATCATTATCAAGTTAGAAACAAAACATTTCAACACATCATCAGCAAATTGTAACATTATCAAACACCGCAAATAAACCGAATCATAGCTGATCCTTTTCCTGAACCTCTCCCTACTGTCTTTCCTCAAACAATCATATACGCGACTATGCCATAACCAACTCGCATATATACCTGACTTCTATATGGCATATTTTATAAGAGCGGCAGGTCCAAGATAATGTGAAACACCTATGTTATATGCATGTGACCCCACTGATCGTGATATGCGATAAGGGTTGAACTCGAACACATATATATATCATATTTTAAAGTCCAGTGGGTCCGCCTTTTATGCATATATATGTTGATAAACGTCGATTGCGATTTATTGATTCCTGACCTGATATTTGACATATTGTATTTGATAATCCCTTACGTCCGATTATATTATGGGTCATAAAGTTTTATGCGATATTTGTATATATTGTGTTGACATAGTTTTACATAAAGTTTTATTATAATGGATTATAATAGAAGGGTCAGACTTGAAAGCATATATTTATTATATTTTAAAGCTCAGTGGGTCCGCCATCTTTGTGCAGCACTATATATATATATATATATATAGATATACACACACACACATATATATATATATACATATATACATATACATATACATATACATATATAACATGCCAATTGTGGGCCTTACCCGATAGTGATATATGTTATGTTGTATCAAAACTTGACAGACCATTCGATCTGAAAAGCGTTGATCAATGGTGGACTTGAATTGGTAGGGAGGATGCCTTGGGAATTGCGTTAAGTCTGTATTGAGAAGGAAAATACACCTTATCATATATTTTCATGATAAACACATAATTCCAATATTTTCAAGGTTATTGCAGCCGGGTGTGTAAGTTAAGTTCCTACAGGGGCTTGGGGCTAATTGCGATTTGCAATAGAAGACGACAAAGCGTTGAATGAGTAGATTTGACAGTTATAAAGCCAGATCTACTCTTGTTGAGTTTCATATTAATGAGAAACATTAATCTCGCTTTCTAATGTGGAAAATCAGGGATTAGAGCCGGGGTTGAAAAGGAGAACAGATCTGATATATATTTCTTGGCATTTTGGCCAATCAAAATGCCTAGGATTATAAAAACTAAACACATTGCATTACGTTTAAGAGGAACTAAACATCATTAGAGTGTTCACAGAGGAATTCGGCAGCAAATCAACAGAACAAGCCAGTAGTCCTTCTAAATTCAGTTTTGTTTTGTTATCTCTTGTTCTTCGAGGGGTTTTCACCCTCTGTAAATTTTGTAACAATTTTATTCCATATAGTTAGAAAGTAGTTAGATAGGTTTTAGAAATTCATAACCGTTCCACAGGGTATAAAAGGTGGAAAATTTACTAAGAAAGGGTTGGAATTTTGGAGAACCAAGCCACTATATTTCTGATAACATCATTGATTAATAAAACAACCAGAAGTTCCAAGAGTTGTTACATATAATTTGTAAGCTTCACTATCATGTGTCACGCTATGTTATCTTCTTTTTAAGTGTAGTAATGAAGCTGTAGGGTAAAATCCCTTAAAGAGTGTTCCTATACTTAAAATCCCCGTTTCCTTTCTAAGTTATAGATAGTAGTTTCTGTGAGAGATCAACATATTGTCTATGATTTACTCCTCATGATCATAAGTCCTCTTAAGTTACAGAGAGTAGTTCCTATGAGAGATTAGCATATTGTCTTTAACTTCCCTTTCAAACTTTCCTCATTCATCATTTATATTTAGCAGCAAATGGCATTCTGAGAAGTTCTAATCATACATGTATTAAGAGTATAAGGCAAAGTTTTCCAAGTCCTTCATTTGGTAATCTAATAAACAATAAGTGACAGTAAATAATCTTTATTAATGTCTTAAGCACAATTTCCCTACAGCCAGGAAATTGGTTTCTTAAGGAACAACACACGCCATGCTCATCTATGATGTAACCCAAGTATTGGAGTTGGCTCATGCCAAAGGTGAATTTCTCCAAGTTGGCACACAATTTATGTTGCCGAAGTGTTTGGAGGGCCCGTCAAATGTGTTGCAAGTGTTCTTCCCAACTCTTGATGAAGATGAGGATGTCGTCCAAATAAACCACCATGAATGAGTTGGTGAAGGGCCACAAGGTGTCATCCATTAGCCTCATAAAAGTGGTAGGGGTGTTTGTCAAACCGAAGGGCATAACCAACCATTCAAAAAGGCCTTCCTTAGTTTTAAAGGAAGTCTTCCATACATCCATGGGCTCGATTGGAACATGGTGATAACCATACTTTAGATCGATCTTGCTGAAATACTTGGCCCCCTTGAATTAGTCCAAAAGGTCATCAATCTATGGGATTGGATACCTATTCTTGACAGTGATTTTGTTTAGTGCCTGATAATTGATGCGGAGCCTCCAAGTCCCATCCTTCTTCTGTACAAGTACAATCGAGCTCCCACAAGGTGAGGACTTGGTCAGATGTGCCCTTTTTGTAACAACTCCTAGATTTTCCACTTGATCTCTTCGTTTTCTAGAATGGATCAACGATATATAGGCCCGTTGGGTAACCATGCTCTAGGAGTCAGATTGATTGGATTATTGACCTTACAATGTAAGGGTACCACTATGGGTGACGAGAAGATGTCTTGTATTCTTCCATGACTGCACCCACCTACTTCTGTTGCTTGGAGGAGCTGCTACCGAGGGCCATGGATGTGGCTATGACCTTCCCTTACTTTGAGAGTGAATAAGAAAGAAAACAAATATCCGAGTCTAGGATATGACCTTACTGCATTGCTTACCAGAGATCAAAAAGATGGCAGTAGGTGGGGCTACCTCCGGTATCCTATATAACTTAGTACCCAAAGAAATAATAATAGAGCAGGGTATAGACTCATCTACATCATGCTTCTTCCATAAGTATGGTTGAACTAATAATACATAACACACTTCAAGAGGAGCAACATCACACAGTACCTCATCCATGAAGGTATTGATGTTGTAGGGAAGGCGACACTACTGGATGACATGATGGTGAAGCCACTCGATGGTGTATGACTGTGGATGTGTTTCAGTTAGTAGGCTCAACCTATTCATGACCTCTGCTGAAATGAGGTTCTTTTGGCTCCCGTTGTCAACAACGAACTGTAGTGGAGAACCCTTCACCCACATATCTGGGTGGAATAGGCATTCACCTCTTCTGGATCTTCAGGCTCAATCTTCTGGATCTTGGTGGTTGCGATAGTGGCGTTGGGCTCCACATAAATGATCTTCTTCCCTTTTTCATTCCCCTTATCGTGTTTTGACTCAAATTTCAAACATGTGTCAGACTCAAAAGCCTTCAACTCGACCACCAGTGACTGCTTGGCCCAAAACTCACTTGTGTTGTGAGTGGAGCTCTTATGAAACTCACACCACTTTATGGTGTCCTTCTTTGTCTTCATGGTATTGTTCTTTTCTTGTGGCTTTGGTGGGTTATCATGGGTTAGCCCGCCTTGGCTCTGCCTTTCTCTCTATGGTTTGGGGGTGCCTTTCCCTTGCTATAGATTCATAGATCCAAAGTCTCGCTTTGTCTGTTTTAATTTACGCTGAATCTTGAGAGCGTATCGGTATGTTGTGTCGAGCAAGGAGATGTTCAGAAACTCCATATCATCTTGGATGTACCTATGTAGGCAGCCACAGTACTTGAGTACCAAATGTTTCTCAGAATATTTGATACCCAACTTCGTGCGAAGGGTATGAAAAACATTTATGAACTTTGGCACATCTTGGTCCCTTCCTTGTCACAGCGTGGTCCACTTTATGTATTTATCCTCATAGCTCATGACATGGTAGTACTACTCCTTGATGGCATCCCAGAATGAATCCCAAGTGGGTGCAGCAAAAAATAGTGAGTGCATACTTGGATCCTTCTTCTCACAGTAGGTTTCCCACCAATCCTTGACATGGGGGCTGACTTTGAGCAAACAAAAAGTAATCTTTTCCTCATTGGAAAAATCATGAACAAAAAAATATCCTTCTAGCATATTTAACCATTTATCTATAGCGTCCACATCTATATGGCCCATAAATATGCGAATGTCAAAGTTAACTTGTACCTTAAAGGGTGTGGCTCTTCCAGAGTAGCCATTGGAAGCAGATGTGTTACCCTTGGGTAGTTGTTAAAGGATCTGGGTGAAGTTGTCCATCATCATGTTCCTTTGTCGTTTGAGGGATTCTTCTAGCAAGATTTGGAAAGGATCTCCCGCCCCCTCATCTTTATTTTCTTCTACCATGGGAGGTTTTCGGGATTTGTGAGGTTGGTCTTGCAAAGGTTCGACCAGTTCAATCCCTAACTCCTTATATCATGACCTCGTTGGGGACATGCAAAGAAAAACAAAGAAAGACCAGACTAATTTGATACCACTGATCTGAATTTTTAAATAAGAATGAAACAAATTACAAATATAACCATAAATATAGAGATTCAGTAGAAATAACACTTCATTTCATTAATATCAGATACTAAAATATGCTTACAAACAGAATGGAAATAAGACTAGCTCGGGTGATGGTAGCTTATCTCTTAGAAGAGATGTGGTGGCTACATGCCTCTAAACTGTGTTACAATGAGGCTTGAGGGCCTATTTATTATTTAGAAACAATGGGAAACCCTAAACATCAAAAAACCTAACCCTAGGAGATGAAAGACCAAACTATGGACCCCGTCGGGGTAAATTGCTACATCAACTTTCCGGGGTCGTAAATTTGGCATACGATCTTCATTTGACACACACGATACCTCATTAGAAAGATCTATCTAATGAATACAACTATTGATAATAAATAGCATGTCAAAATATTATCATTGTCGCCAATCACTTCCCAAAAAAATGTCATTTAGGGCCTCAAAACGGCTCCAGAAGTTCAGGACCCGAAAATTGCCAAAAATGGTAAATTGTGCTACACTTAAGGAATTTGAAAAACTATAAGAAGCAAAGGTGGGGGTCCAAGTGGAATAGGCAGGTGGCCACTAGTATCCACATGGATCATAAGTTCATATTGGAGAATACTAGCATAGACCCATCTTAGGTATAATATAAGTTTAAAGGAATCTAAATTTTTTATGTATAAATTTTTTAGATTGTAAAATACAATATATTATTTTTGATTGTTTAAATTGTATTTTTGAATGCTATATAAAGCTGTGTATAAACTTTTTAGAGTGTAAAATACAATATATTATTTCATTGTTTAAATTGTATTTTTGAATGCTATATAAAGTATACATAGGACCAACATTTTATTCATAAACACTTGATATTTTCATAAAATATTAAAATATTTATTCGTATTAAAATATGTTTTTTGTTAGCCCACATTGAATTTTTTTTATATAAAACATTAAAATATTTTATTAACAATATTTTTTTTCTATATATACATATATGAAGTTGATATTGACATAGCAAATATATATATCTATATATTTATATATTATTATATAATATATTTATATATATATTATTATATTATATATATATATATATATATATTATTATATATATTATTATATATATATATATATTATATATATATATATATATATAATTGACATAGTTTTCTATTTAGAGCATAATTTTTATTTTTATTTCAAAGGGGCACTTGTACCCTCAACAAACAGAGAATGTACAAACAAAATTATACACCCTCCTCAAATTTTGTTCTAGAATGAGTCTCTCAACTCAATAACTCTTACCCATATGATGTGTATGATCATATTTTATTGATGTGATTATTGGTTATTATTGATTGGAATTCTGTTCTCTTCAAGGAGTTTGTTCTTATTGGTTAGAATGTTGTTGAGGCCTATTTGGTTTGAGATATTCTCTTCAAGTTGTTGGCTTCCTATATTTGTGTGAGGTTGACATATTCCCTCAACCAATATATTGACTGTCAAAGATAGTTTTTCTAGTTTTAAATATTTATATGTCTTATTACAATTGATACATTTTGTGTGTGCAATAATATCTACTCTCCTATATTAACATGGTATGAGAATAATTTTCAGCTTAAATTCCTCACAAAAGAGCCACAAACATGAAGAAAGTAGAGTAAGTGTGATATTAGGTAGTGCCATTGGTTTTTCTATCTTTTGATGTAATTACTGTGTGGAAATAAAAATAAACAAATAGAGACAACATAAGAACTCTCTTATTAAATTAGTTAGTGCCATTGGTTTTTCCATCTTTTGATTTGAATACTACATGGAAATACAAGTAAACAAATAAAGACAACAAAAAAATTAGCAAAACTCTCTTATTAAATCATACTCACACCCTCACACACATCCCACAAATACATTATAGAGTCCCATTATATAGAAATGAGATCGATAGAATGGATAAGCACAATAACTTGAATGTTAAAGGACCCTACTCAACTACAACACACTTACATTGGAAAACAACAAATTCTAGAACACGACCTCAGAACTCTAAGAATCTAGAACCTTAATTTTTTTATTAGCTCTAAATAATAGTTGTTGTTTTAATGGATTTGAGTAAGATTTGTGTGTGGATGTGGACAATGTCTATGGAAATGTTTAAGGAATATGAGCATTGCATATTTGTTGCGCAAAAGAGGGAGATGATAGAGGTTGTCACAGAGTGAAAAATAAGCTAGCAACTGGCAGGATGCATGTCTTATTTGACAGTCAAGATCTCAAATTCTTTGGCTAATAATGTGAATCCTATAAAGTAATAAGATCTACTCTCTATCTTAAATGAGATGGATAAAGTTTTTAGAAGAGTGTTACACTATGAAGAGGCAGTAACCCATAATTGTGTCTTGTTTCTTCTCAGATTGGCTAGGTGTTGAAGATTACTTTGAGGGAAAAGTTGTTGGGCATCTTGTTAGAGAAGAAGAAGTCATGGTGCAACTTGGTTGACTCAAAAGATATCTAGGTCAAGGAAAAAGGCAGTTGAGTCAAGTCAGTGCAGCCATCGATCTTAATGATGAAGAATGTGAAATGATTGAAAGGGAATATAGAGAATAATTTAAAACATTTATGGATAACATCGATCAAAACATGACAAAAAAATTTATTTTGTTGAAGTAGGTAAGTACAAAATTTTAGTTGAACTTGCCCATGTTAGACTTAGCTAGAAAACAATGAACAAAACTTATAAGGAAACAAGAAAGAAAATATATAGATAAATTCAATTAATGAATTCTACTCATGCAAAAAAAAAATTACATTTTAATGCAATATATTCTACATGGTTGAGTTAATACAATAGTGAATCTAGACAAGTGAACATGCACTAAATAAAATTGACACCTATTCCTAGTTAATTGGCCATGAAAACGTCAATTAATTATCTCATGTGTGTGGAGGCCGGTAAAACTCACACATGTACTTGTGGAGTTCCCTCTTGATCCAAATAACGAGGTGTCCATGCATCACTCCACTCACCAGTCTAATTAAAGTAGAATTAAGTATATGTTATCTCCAATACCCCCTAAAGCACTACTAGAGTGAACAAAATCTATGGATTCTAGAAAGAAACAATGTAGGGTACCCATTTTGTAATGAATTTAAGTAACATAGAATGACTATAAGGAGAGGAAAGAGGGAAAACTACATGGAAAAAGACCGACTCTCAAAATACAATACTGAAAAGGAAATATAACTACTAGGGGATTATGTCCTTCACCACAAGGTGGTTTCACAAAAAATGAAACTTCTTCTCAGTGCAAATCTTCATGAAGATGTTGGGTTGTTTTATATTCTTTGCACGACTTTCTACCCTAGTTAATTGAGGGGCTAGAGGGGGGTGGAGCCCCCCCTTTTTTGCATTGATTGTGCAACAAGGGGGTTTGAGTGGGGAGGTTAAAACCTACATTTGGTATCAGAGGTGTTTTGGCTTCAAGGGGACACCTTTGTTGCTGAGGGGTTTCACTTAGGCTTGTGGTAGACCCTATTCAATGGGAGATTTGCAAGATCGATTCTGGTGGTGAAAGAAGATGGTGAGCATTGGAAAGATAGAGATCAAGAAATTTAATGGTGAGAGTTTTGAATTATGGAAACTCAATATGGAGGTTCTGTTGGTGGAGAGAGATCAGTGGATCGCAGTAGATCTGGGTACTAAACCAACGAGAGTGTCTGATGAAGAATGGAAGAAGTTGGATCAGAAGGCAAAGAGCACAATATGATTGTGTGTCTTAGATTCAGTATTGTTGAATGTATCAGGGGAAGCTACAACTAAGGCTTTGTGGGTCAAGTTAGGGACTTTGTACCAATCTAAGTCTCTAGTGAATAAATTGTTCCTACAGAAAAAGATGTATGACCTTGGGATGAAAGATGGAGACTCGGTGACAGAGCATCTGAATGCATTTAATACTGTCGTAAGTCAGTTATTATCTATTGATATTAAAATTTCAGATGCAGATAAGTGCATCAGTTTGTTTTGTTCTCTTCCAGATTCGTGGGATAGTCTGGTTATTGCAATAGGTAGCAATGCAACTTCCTTGCAATTTGATGAGATAGTCCCATCCTTGTTGATGGAGGAGATGAGACAGAAAAATATGGAGAGCCAAAATGGTGATGCCTTGTTTGTATAAGGAAGGTACTAGAACAGAAACAAAAATAAGTCATTGAGAGGGAGATCTAAATCTCTAGAAAAATCTGTAAAGGTGTGCTGGAAATGCGGAATGGAAGGGCACTACAAAAGGGATTGTAAATCTAAAGCTCCTAACAAAGGAAAGGGATTTGATGATGCTCCTTCTGTAAAGGTAAAAAACACCTCAGATGAAGGTGGGGATGTGTACTTGGCTTCTTCAAGTACACATGTAGATCATGAGGCATGGTTGATTGACTCAGGTGCATCCTTTCACTTCGCTCCCCATAGAGAGTAGTTATGCGAGTATGAGAAATACGATGGTGGTGATGTCTTCTTGGGGGATGATAGGAAGCATAGAATCGTTGGTCATTGAAAAGTAAATTTGAAGTTTCAAGGTTGAAGGATTAGAACACTTCCTGTTGTTCTGCATATTCCTGCATTGGCTAGAAATATGATTTTTGTAAGCAAGCTGGATGATGCAGGTGTAAAAACAGTGTTCAAGAAGGACACCTGCAAGATGGTTCAGGAATCACTGATATTCATGCGAGGAGTTCAAATTGGAACTATGTACAAGCTACAAGGTAGCACTGTTGTTTATGGGTGCAACAATTCTATGGTTCTTGAAAGTGGAGCAAAAAATCTAGTGGTCTCTGGAGAAAAGACCATGATATGGCATCAAATTTTTGGACATACTGGACAGAAGGGCCTTAGAATAATTCATTGTAAAGGTATGGTAGAAGGTATAACTAATAGCTCTCTAGATTTTGATTTCTGTGAAAATTGTGTATATGTGAAGCAGAATTGGGTGAGTTTCCCCTCTGGTGGTAAGAGGACGAAACAAATATTAGAGCTTGTGCACAGTGATGTATTTAGACCTGTGAAAGTTCCATCACTGGGTAAGTTTGTGTATTATGTATCATTTATAGATGAATTCTCAAGGCTTGGAAATATTGGAGAGAAGGGCCTTAGAATACTTCATAGTAAAGGTATGGTAGAAGATATGACTAATAGCTCTTTGGATTTTGATTTCTATGAAAATTGTGTGTATGGGAAGCAGAATCGGGTGAGTTTCCCCTCTGGTGGTAAGAGGGCGAAATAAATCTTAGAGCTTGTGCACAGTGATGCGTTTGGACCTGCAAAGTCTCCATCATTGGGTAAGTCTATGTACTATGTAACATTTATAGATGAATTCTCAAGGAATACATGGATATATTTCCTCAAGAAGAAATATGAAGTCTTTGACAGGTTTAAAGAATTTAAGGCTCTGGTAGAAAACTAGACAAAGAGGAAGATAAAGGTGCTGAGGACAGATAACGGTGGAGAGTTTTGCAAGAAGGAATTTGAAGAATTCTGTAAGAAGTGTGGTATAACATGATGGAATACTACTCCATACACACTTAAGCAAAATGAAGTTGCAGAAAGAATAAACAAGATGTTGAAGGAAATGGAAAGAAGCATGCTCATTGGTGTCGGATTAGGACATGAATTCTGGACAGAGGCGATGGAGACAGCATGTTACCTGGTCAACAGATCATGTTAGGTCCCTATACTACTAGTGTAACCCCTTATTATTATTAGTACATACCCCTTATTATATTGTTGTGCCCATATAGTCCCCATATTGTTATTATTGTGCCCCAAAGAAGCCCACTATTTTTATTATTGTGCCCTTACAATATTATTGTTATGTCGACTCTGATTATATTCTGACCCCTTAGACTCCTACATATAGAAAGGAGGTCTTGTCATTTGGAACATCCAAGAATTGTTCATTTGTGTAATATAAAGGAGGTTTCCCCCTTGAAGAGGCTTACTTTGAAGGCATTGATCTATCTTTTCTATCTTTTTGTGAGCTCGTTTCATAATATTTGGTATCAGAGCTTTGGATTCTAGGATTTCGCTACTCCAAATAGGACATCATGCCATTTTCACTATAACGTTTTCACTACAATGTCTGTAGAAGCTAAAACAAAAACCCATTTGAGAAGAGATTGGTCTGAACCTCGGGTCTGAATTTAAGATCTCATCACGCTATATTTTTGGAGATATGATCTAAGGAAGTTAAGGATTTTGTAGGCTTCAAAATTTCATACCAAACAGGTCATCGTGGAATTTTCGCTATAGTTTTCTTCTACAAAGGTTCAAACTCTAAAATTAAAACCCATTTGAGATGAAATTGTGGGGAAGCTCGGACCTGAATTTCAGATATTGTTTGGCTATATTATCGGAGGTAGAATCCGAGACATTTAGGGTTTTTGCAGGCTCCCGAATTACATCCCAAACAAGTGACCTGGGGAAAATCGTCATAATTGTCTCTCTGAGCATCGAATTGAAATTTCATAAGAAGTTACAGAAATAGGATGGATTGTAGTCTTCTGTATATCGTTTTCAGATTCAAAGGTCGAAACAGTGACACATGACACTTCATACAATTTCGCTCTTTTGAAAAGGTATATAATCGGTCATATTGGGACATTGTGCATAACTCTTTCTTGGAGAATCCAGTTTTGATCAGACTAGTGGCATTGGAAGGAGAACGCAGAAGGCTATTGCTGTTCAAGATTTTAGAACTAGAAGGTTGGAAATTATAGAGTTATAGTCATTTCAAGATCGAGCTCCTAAAATCAAGCAGAGGCGATATGAGGAAGTTTGATGGCAAGGATCTGGTAAATTGGATACTCCAGATGGAGTAATATTTTGATCTACATGAGGTGAAACTGTTAAGTAGGTACGTATTGCATCTTCATATTTAGAACCAAATCAATTTTTATGGTATAAAGGGCTTTGTTCTCATAAACCACTTGTTACATGGTCAACTTTCACAGAGGAAATGATAACACATTATGAGGATACAAAGAGAAACACCTTCTTTAGCCAATTGATAAATCTCAAACAAAAGGGTTCAACAATAGAGCACATTGATGACTTTCAAAAATTGAATATAAGGGTAAATAATATTCCAAAAAAACAAAGGATTGATATCTTCATACAAAATTTAAAGGATAACATTCAACATGAGGTTCATATTTGGGAACCTGATTCATTGGAGAAGGCATTCAAGTTGGCAAGAAAAATTGAAAGTGAAATTATGGAAACAGGGAATCCCACTACTCATGACTATAATTATAGAAGTGTTTTTTCTCCTATAATTCCACAACCTACAAGGTATACACCACAACAATTGGAAGAAAAAAGAGAAAAAGTGCTCTGTTACAATTGTGATAGCAAATACACTAAAGGTCATAAGTGTGCTAAGAAGAAATTATTTTACATAGATTATGAAGAGGAAGAAGAAAAGGATCAAGAAACATCAAAAGAAGAGGATATACACTAAGAACCAGCCCTAAATAAGGAAGAAATGAATCCGACCATATCTTGTAAAGAATTGGAAAGAATTACCACTGAAACTCTCTAGATAGAAGGACATATCAAGAAGAAAAAGGTTCAAGGAGTGAAAGATCATATCGGGAAAGAACAAATGAATCCGAAGATATCTTGTAATGCACTAGACATAATTACCACTCCTCAAACTCTCAATATAGAAGGAAATATCAAGAAGAAAAATGTTAAAGAAGTGAAAGATCACATCGAGCATCAAAAAATGAATCCGACCATATCTTGTAATGCATTGGAAGAAATTACCACTCCTCAAACTCTCAAGATAGAAGGACATATCAAGAAGAAAAATATTCAAACAGTGAAAGATCACATCAACCATCAACAACAAGTTCTCCATCTTTTAAAGGATAATGGCACTTTGGTGTAGAATCGAATGAAACGACAGGGAGATCAACATCGTAGTGAAAGAAGTTTTGATGTAGGTGATTGTGTATTTTTACGACTATATCTCAAGAAATCTATTTATGAGAAGGAAATGTTGGAAATACTACATGCACTTAAGAAATTGTGACCTTACCTAATGGGAAGAAACTTCAAGGTAAAAGTGGATCATGATAGTCTTAAATACCTTTTAGAACAAAGATTATATTTAGAAGGACAAAAACAATGGGTCACAAATATATTGGGTTATGACTTTGAAATCATCTACAAAAAAGGGAAGAAAAATTTTGTTGCAGATGCACTCTCAAGAAAGGATGAGGATGTGGAAGCATTTTTTTGTGCTATTTCTATTATCCAACTAGATTCGATAAACAAAGCAAGGGATGAATGGAAAAAGGATGAAGAAGTGTGGCCACTCATTCAAAAGTTGCAGAAGATCCCAGTTCAAACAATATTGCAAGAACTTAACGAGGAAGGAAAAATCATATTGGAACCTCGAGCAGTCATAGAAACAAGATCCGACAGCTACAAAATCGATCAATTTCATAGTATCTCATCAAGTAGAAGAACTTACCCGCTAAAGATTCCACATGGGATGATAATAATTTTATACAGAATCATCCATAACTACTCAAGCATTGAGTAGAACACTTTTTGAAGGAGAGGGTCATGTTAGGTCCCTATACAAATGATCCAGGTGGCTCCAGACATAGGCAGAAGTCCCAGAGGACTCAAGAAGGGTAAAAAATCAAAGTGTTTGGATTATGATCGAACTAGGTTCATGTTAAAGATCTTGTCATCATGATCACAGTGGTGTGAACAGTTCGTTAATCCAAGTCTGGATGAAGGAGATAGAGGAAGTCAAAGTTCAGTTGACTTTTGTTAACTCAGCAAGATTAACAAAGACACAATTTGAACTTTTCTGGTGGATGGAATCCACCCAACTCCAACTAGATTCCAGGAAAAAATTTTGTAGTTAAAACGACTCCTTCAGTCAAAATCTGAATTTTCAAAAATGCACAGTTTGTTTGTCTAACAAATAAATATAAAAAAAGGGTGGCCGCCCACCAACCCCACCACCCCAATCTTATCCACATGTTATTAGTGGAGAGGTAGGCCACTACCCCCAGCCCCTCCCATGGAACCATTATTACAACACATAACAAGTGGTGGGTCGGCCCTTGGGCCACAGACTCAACCACGCCCACACAAAAAGAAACCAACCCCGCCATTAATACTAATGACAACTGTAGGAGCTGGCGGTAGGTGGGATGGGTGGGCTGCCTAAGGCAAGCCAACCAACCCTTTTAAAAATAAAGGATTTGCTATATATAAAAAAGGAGGAGGCGGGGTTTGACCGCCCAACCCCTTCCATAATAACTGGATCATAGACCAACTTGCCAACGGAATTCTTGAGAAATCCGTCAAAATGTCTTTTTATTTAAAACACAGTTTATCAGTGCACCAAGATAGATGGAGGAACCAGGAGTGGGCATGGAAATCAAGGCAGATTTAATTTTTAATTAATTTTTATGCAGGTGGAACCATGACTAAGCAAACTTTCCTGGAGGGTGAAATTTTCGCAGTGTCCAAATTGGACAAACTTTATGTCGATCTTACACCTCTCCATGACACAAACCTGGTCGTGCAGTTAGTTTCCTAATCTGAGCAACATATTTGCAGAGGATCCAAAGGAGGGAACCTTTGAGTAATCTAGGGGGAATCTAAAAGATTCCTTGAGCCCTAGATTTCCACTTTCTCAGAATTCAGAAATTTGACAATCGATTTTTCACTATTTGATGCCACAAATCTGATGGTGTGTTCAGATTTTCCATTTGTTCATTTCATTTTCAACCACTTTTCTAAGTGGAGTGCAGGTCTCAGCATTCGACATGTGAGCAATCATTCCATGGGATTCGACACCGTGAGATTGATGATATGAATGGCTTCAGCAACTTGACATCCTCTTCTCAGATGGCCCCTGGATGTGAGGTATATGAAGTATGTTCATGTACTTATTTTTCTATGCATTGTGTTGCACAAATCCCTATTTGATGTTTGATGTGGGATCTTGTTTCTTACTCATTTTCATGATTCCTACTTGATGTGATGTGGAATCATCTGTGTGATGTACTTGTTGTCACGATTCATCATGTTTGCATTGAGATCCCTTTTGTGCCATGTTGGCGGGATGCTCATCATGTATGAGTTTTGTGTCATACTGATAGGAGTCTTTTGACTAAGAGTTCCTATAGTGGAACCTCTCTTGGAGCCACTCCTGCGTGAGGGCTTTTTCCTTGTATGATAGTCACATAATCTCTTATGTACATCATCACTATTGACATCACTTAATGCAACGACCTACACCATCTTGACATCGGGGACCAAAGATGCAATCCCTCCTGGATGAACTCCGTTATCAACAACTTATGTTTTCATGTGTTCATGATTATCATGTTCCTCTTCTTTACAACATGCAGATGTATTCATTTATGTTCTTTTAAAAATGAAATTTAACACATCACGAAAGTAAAAGGCCTTGGAAGGGTCCTTTGTCACACTCGGACCTAGATCAAGTGGTATCAGAGCGGTCTTTGCGTGGATGTGAATTGCAAGTGTGAACAATGGAATCTGCAGTGACAGAGGATGAAAAAGCAATATAAGAGACCATGCTCAAAATTTCCCAAAGGGTGGAAATAATGTATGAAACTCAACAAAAAGAGACAGAAGCAAAGGAGCGATTATAGCTTAAGTTGCAAGCCACAAGAGAGGCCTTGGAAGAATTGAAGCACAACAAATAGAATCTTCAAATAGAGAATGTTGAATTGAAGATGCATCTACAAGAAGAGATAGGAGAAACATAGTTTGCTACGACATCTGCAAGCAAAGGATGAGGCCTTAGAAAATATGCAGCATGACCCATGCGAGGTAAAAAGTAGTTCTCCATCTTCATGTATGTGTCCTAATGATGATTTCACTGTTTTTGAAAATCATACCACAGGAATTGGCTCCAAATTGTTGAGGAAAATGGGGTATGAAGGAAAAGGCTTCGACATTAATGGCCACAAAATTGTCAACCCCATCAAAGTGGAGCAATTACCCCATTAGATAAGACTTGAGTATGTCAAAAAGGAAGTTGGGGAATGCGTTGAGACAGCTAGCGAACCACCAACAACATATGATGAGAAGCCCTCATCAGTGCTTTCCACATTGACAGAGGAGGTAAAAGATGTTGAATTCCTTTCGATTTCGTCTTCACATAGTATGATTTATATTGGATATTTGGAGATCCCAATTACAAGGAAAAACATGAGGCTCCTTACTAGGATGAGGAACGAGGAGGTAAAAGAACTTGGTGTTAATAACCAAGGCATAACTCAACCAATGGAGATTATGCAAAGACCTCAATTTGCAGGTTTGTGATACACCAAGGGAGAATACTCAAAGGTGTCAGATTGTTCTGAGACATCGTCAAAATCATCGAGGAAAGAGAATGATGGGAACACATCCCCATCCTCCCATGGAAGTTTCCATGGCAAGGAAAGAGTTGAGACAAGCTCTCATCACCATAATGACATCAGAGATAGAAAGGGAAGGTATAACCACTCTCAAAATTCGAATGTTCATTTCGATTATAATCATGTTTTTAATGATGGCCATAAATCAAGACATCAAAAAACATGTACCTTTTGTGGATTACATAACCATACATTTTCTAAGTGTTGGAAAAGAATGGGAGCACACAAAAAGATGAGGCATGAAAGACCCTCTCAACAATAGGTTAAACGGATATGGAGAAAGAAGATGTTTTGTAGTGATTGCAATAGACGTGGCCATCAAAGAGCCATTTGTTGGAGGCTCCATCCAAAACAGTGCTTTAAAGACAGAGTGTTAGTGCATGAACCAAGTGAAATGATTGTTCGACGAGCAAAACCGTCACAACGAGGTCACCCATTCACATTGATAACTGAAAAATGACTTCTAGATATGTTGTCATTTCATGGTCATGCTTTTGTGAATCATTTGTTGCATTTTAAAATGTAAAAGTGATGATGTGTTTTCCATCATTTGTTATGCAACAAATAATGTCTGGTCTTATTTTGAGTTGCATGATAAACTGTGAAAGTAATGTCGTGTTTCCATTACTCGTTAAAGAAAAATAGTGTTTGGTCTTATTTTGTAAATCATGTGTTGTAGTGATGATGTGTTTTCCATCATTTGTTGAAGCAACAATGATATGTTGGCCTTGTTTTCATAGCTGGGGTATTGTGTCCATCTTGATGTAAACTTGACCACCGAGTATGTGTTATAAAATCGTGGCAAGTATGGGATGCTTGGGGCATTAGTTGGTCATGAAAGTTAAGCATGTAATTTGCAAAACAATGCACTACAAGTTGCAGAGGTTGCAGATGTCGGCTCACCGCTTAAGGCTTCGAAGAACAAAGGTGAAGGAGATGGAAACGAGGCCTTTCAAGACACTTGTGATGTAGATGAGATACAAAGAATTTGCAGATTATTTTTCATGCTTTTGGAGGACGAAAAGCTCCTCAATGGGGAGGATTGATCCACGTGGCTCTAGACACAGGCAAAAGTCCCAGAGGACTCAGGAAGGGTAAAAAATAAAAGTGTTTGGATTATGCTCGAACCAAGTTCATGTTAAAGATCTCATCGTCATGATCTCGGTGGTGTGAATGGTTCGTCAACCCGAGTCCAGATGAAGGAGATAGACGTAGTCAAAGTTTGGTTGACTTTTGTTAACTCGGCAGGATTAACAAAGACACAATTTGAACTTTTCCGGCGGACAGAATCCGGCCAGCTCCAACCAGATTCCGGGAGAAATTTTTGCCTGGTTATAATGACTCCTTCAGTCAAAATCCAAATTTTCAAAAATGCACAGTTTGTTTGTTTAATATATATCATATATAGATATATATATATATATATATATATATATATTATATATATATATATATATATATATATATTATATATATATATATATATATATATATATAAGAGTGGCGGCCACCAACCCCGCCACCCCAATATTATTACACATGTTATTAGTGGAGGGGTGGGCCACTACACACAGCCCTTCCCACAGAACCATTGTTACAACACATACCGAGTGGTGGGCCGGTCCTTGGGGCACGGACCCAACCACGCCCACACAAAAAGAAACCAACCCCGGCATTAATACGAATGACAACTGTAGGAGCTGGCGATAGGTGGGATGGGTGGGAAACCCTAGGTGGGCTAGCTCGACCATTTTAAAAATAAAGGATTTGTTATATAAAAAAAAAGAAGGAGGAGGTGGGATTTGACCGCCTAACCTCCTCCATAATAACACGATCATAAACCAACTTGCCAACACATTTCTTGGGAAATCCGTCAACATGTTTTTTTATTTAAAACAAAGTTTATCAGTGCACCAAGGCAGATGGAGGAACCACGAGCGGGCATGGAAAACGAGAAAGATTTAACTTTTAATTAAGTTTTATGCAGGTGGAACCATGACTAAGCAAAATTTCTAGGAGGGTGAAATTTTCGCAATGTCCAAATTGGACAAACTTTATGTCAATCTTACACCTCTCCACGACACGAAGCTAATGGCGTAGTCAATTTCTTGATTTGAGCAACAGATTTGTAGAGGACCTGGAGGAGGGAATATTTGAGGAAACTAGGGGGAATTTAAAAGATTCCTTGAGCCCTAGATTTCCACTTTCTCAGAATTCAAAAATTTGACAGCCAATTTTGTACTATTTAACGCCACAAATATGATGGTGTGTTTAGATTTTCCATTTTCTCATTTCATTTTTCAGACACTTTTCTAAGTGGAGTGCACGTGTCATCATTCAATGTGCGAGAAATCATTCCATGAGATTCAAGGCCGTGAGATCGATGATACAAATGGCTTCAGCAACTTGACATCCTCTTCTTTAGATGGCCCCTAGATGTGAGGTATATGCAGTATGTTCATGTACTTATTTTGCTATGCATTGTGTTGCATAGATCCCTATTTGATGTTTGATGTGGGATCTTGTTTCTTAATCATTTTCATGATTCCTACTTGATGTGATGTGGAATCATCTGTGTGATGTACTTTTTGTCATGATTTGTCATGTTTTTTTCAAGATCCCTTTGTCATCATGTTGATGGGATACTCATATTGTCGTCATGCATGTTTGAACTGAGATCTCTTTTATGCCATGTTGGCGGGATTCTCATCATGCATGAGTTTTGTGTCATATTGATAGGAGTCTTTTGACTGAGAGTTCCTATAGTGGATCCTCTCTTGGGGCCACTCCTGCGTGAGGGCATTTTCCTTGTATGATAACGACATCATCTCTTATGTACATCATCACTATTGACAACACCTAATGCAATAGCCTACACCATCTTGACATCAGGGCCTGGAGACGTAGTCCCTCCTGGACGAACTCTTTTATCAATGGTTTATGTTTTCATGTGTTGATCATTATCATGTTCCTCTTCTTTACAACATGTAGATGTATTCATTTATGTTCTTTTAAAAATGCAATTTAACACATCACAAAAGTAAAAGGCCTTGGAAGGGTCCTTTGTCACACCTGGGCCCAAATCCACTACTAGTGTAACCCCTTATTGTTAATGGTACAAACCCCTTATTATATCGTTGTGCCCATGTAATCCCCATATTGTTATTATTGTGCCCCATAGAAGCCCACTATTGTTATTATTATGCCCTTACATTATTATTGTTATGTCGACTCTAATTATATTATGACCCCTTAGACTCCTACATAGAGAAAGGAGGTCTTGTCATTTGGAAAATCCAAGAATTGTTCATTTGTGTAATGTAAAGGAGGTTCCCCCTTGAAGAGGCTTATTTTGAAGGTGTTTATCTATCTTTTCTATCTTTTTGTGAGCTTGTTTCATAACAAATCACCTTCATCAGCATTGGAGGATAAGACTCCACAAGAGGTATGAACTGGTAAGAAACCCTCTCTTTTACGTCTGAGGGTATTTGGATGTGACACATATGTACATGTTCCAAAGGAGAAAAGAACCAAGTTGGACAGTAAATCTAAAAAGTGCATATTTATTGGGTATAAGGATGGTTTAAAGGGTTATAAACTTTGGAACCCAGTGACAAGGAAGGTTTTGTACAATCGAGAAGTGGTGTTTAGAGAGGTGAAAGATGTTATTAAACATAAAGTCCAACAAAGGGAACCAAAGAAGATAGAGTTTGAACTTAAGGAGGAGGAATCATTGATGAGCCCCAGAAATGGGTAATTATATGGGCTCATTAAGCCTCCTAATTCAACTTAATCCACCATTCTCATTATTTTATTGCATGTTTTTTATTATATTTATGCTAATAGAGTGAATTGGGCTAGTCATTATGCCAAAAAGTCTAATGTGTGCTTTATGCAGAGTTTTGGTCAATTTTGAGACAAAATCAAAGGTTTAATGAGCACTTGACAGCCAAATTCATGGAAGAACAAGGGAGAGGATTTGTAGGAATGTGTCCCCTTCATTTATGAGCCCTTACCCTGAATTCTCCATCAAAAAATCAAAGCACAAGGGGCAATGAAGCAAGTCAAGTAGGATTGTTGTTAACTGCAAGTTTTGGTAGCCGAATTCCTAAACTAGGAGGGTTGTTGGAGTCTTCAATTTGTATAAATAAGAAGACTTAGGGCCTCAGTTGAGTTATTCAAATTTTAGTCAGATATTATTTAGATTGTAGTTATATTTTAGCCAGTGGGTTAGTCATTTTGTTCATCTATTTCGCACTTTAGTGCAGCTCTGTATTAGTGAATTTTCGAGCTTTTTCTTATAGACAGTTTCTGGGATGTAACTATTATTTGATCAATAAAGATGAATCCAGCTTTAAACCAGCTCTAATATTTCTTAGGAGGCTGTAGCTCTTGGGGTTGGGCCCAACTCAAGTGCCCAGTACCTCCTTTGTGTACTTTTATGTGTCTTTGTTGTATTCATAGAATAATTTTTGCTATTTAGGTTAAAATCTTGCCTTGTTACTTAGGTTGTTTTTTATGATTAAAATAGTTTTTCATGCTTCAGGTTGATTTGATAGTTTTGGTAAAGGAAAATATCTACAAAAGGCCATCAAGAAATCCTTGATCTCATTTCTCCCTCCTTGGGACTATGAGCTGAGACCAAGGCATACTTGTTGCCACAAAAACATTGTTTTTGCCTCTTCATGCAATTGCTAGTGTTAGATTTTTAGTTAGGAAAGTTGATACCAGTTGTGATTACATGCTTAGATCTATTATTTCTTGGTTTTGATAGTTTTCTTACATGATTTTCTGCCAATAAACTTATGTTCATCATGATTTGTAGTATTTAGGTCAAATTAGGTCAAAATAGCTAGATCTTTGGTTTTCCTAGTATTTGTTTGATCAGTTTTGGAAAATAATGTGCAGAACACCTATGATACCTCCCTACCTACCCTTCCTCCATCAATACAACCTGATCCATCCCCTAACTCAGATTCTTGCCCTTCATTTGCCACATTTTCTCACTTTGCCCTAATTTCTACATTCTTGTGCATCATTGCTCCCTCCATCTTTGAACAAATCCAATCACCTTAATCACTCCTTAGCCTCATTCACCAAGTCGTAGACCCCTTAACATTCTTAACCAACCTCCATTTCCACTTTCCCACCAATTTTCCACCATCAACCCTCCAAAATCCTCTTTCGGATCTTCCTGTAGAACCCCTGCAGACTTCCTGTAGAAGTTCACGTGAGCGGTTTTTCAAGATCTGATCACTGTGAAACTCTATGGAAGGGTGTTAGTGACCTATTAGGCCCTCTTCTCACCTTCCCAAGTGCCCACTCCATTTCCTTTTTCCAATCAACCTCTACACAGTCAAAAGTAGTCAAAGCACATGCATAATAATTCTACAAGATTACTCAAAAATACAAAAAAATGTTCCTTTTCAAATTTCACTTCAGAAGTAGCTTAGTCACATGCACTTTACCTTTCCAAGAGTTAATGGCATCCATTTCTATAGCTTTCATCATTTTTTCTTGCACCAGTAGGGTTAGTTGGTAAAACTAGGGTTTGCATTTTCGTTCAGCTTTCTGCTTCTTTCTGCAAGTAGATTAGCCTCTATTGAGTTAGCTTTCATCCATCATAGTTAAAAGCTTATTCTAAGAGCTCATAGAAGTTGGCTTAAGCTCATAGCGGACTTGTGCCAGCTGATCAAGTGACAGCCTGCGGCAAGAGCTAGTACTTGTGCATATAACATTGTCGCTTCCAAGTTTGTTACGAACAACCGGGTTGATAAAAGTAAAAAATGGAGTCCCAGGAGTTGCAACAATATTGCTGCAATATTGGGGCCCGCCATCTTTTTGGCACCGTTGCTAGGGAAGAATCAAAGTATTGGTGATTGCTGCTTTTATTATATTTTCTACTACAACCTTCTGCTAAGTAGTTAATTTCAGCAAGCGTAGAGTAGATTGTTTCATTTCCATTCTGCAATTTCATTTCCACAAAACTATATTAGACATTTCCTGCTTTCATAGATTAGCATTTCAATTCCGCAATTTCATTTCTGCAAGCGTAGATTAGCATTTCAATTCTACAATTTCAATTCTGCAATTTCAATTTTGCAAGTGTAGCCTAGCATTTCATTCCTGCAATTTCATTTCAGCAAAATATATTAGTCCTTTCATGCTTTTATTTCAATTCCACATTTTCATTTCAGCAAGTTAGATTTTAGTTAGTTGCAATTCAATCTATTTCAGTTTTGCAGGCACAGGCAAAAAAAAAAAAAAAAACCAAAAAGATTTCCTGTCATGCCTTGTAGGAGTAGAGATAATTTAGAAAAATGTTTGCACAACACCCCCACTGCTTCACATAGCCAACCTTCTCTCTTATTCGATGGCTATGATTAAGAAGAACACTTAGGTGGATAGCAAGGCATATTTGAAGAATCTCTAGGGAAGAAGAAGAAGAAAACATTCCTCTGGAGCAAATGGCTAAAAACAAAAATGTTGGGAGCAGTACCTTTTCTTCCAACTCATCCATTGAAGGTAAAATTGGAAACATGTGAGAAGATTGCAAGAGCAAGATAAAGCAGATGGTTTCCATGCAAATGGATACCTTGCAGATCCAAAGGAAGCAAGAGGAAGCCGAGAGGGCTTTGGCCATCTTTTGTTTTAGGTGCACTAGAAAGCATCCTAGGAACGAATGTCCATTGCACTCTATAGAAATGTGTTTTTTCTGTGAAAAAGACCATCATAAGAATCAGTGCCCCTCCTTGCTCAGAATTAAAGCTGCATATCAGAAGGCCAAAGGAGCCACTGAACCAATCTATTATATGAACCAAAGGAGGCCACATGGACCCATATCTTACCAACAGGGAATGCAAGGGACATCCCAGACCTATTACAACCCCTATCAAGCCACTTCCATGCCTTCTTGGGGCCCCCCTGATCATCCTTCCTAGTCCACACCTTCTCCTTTTTCTTTCACGTCTCCATATTATGCCCAACCAACTGCTCATCCATTTCACCCCTACGCTCAGCCACAACCTCAGTGGAATGCACCTCATCAGGGGTGGAGGCCCCAGTACAACACTCCTTCCGCTCCTTTTCCTCCACCACCTACTCAACCGCAACCATCGCCTCCTGCTCCACCAAGGCAACCCCAAATGCTTGCTCAACTGAACCTGAACCCAAATAACAGGCAGGCTCAGCAAGTATATAGTGGGAAACCACCTGCCCAACCACAACCCCATCCATATCCATCTCAAATATACACCCCCACTCAACTACCCATACCACCATTTCAAAACCCACACATTGGAGTAGCTCAACCCAATTACAATGCTAAGGCACAATATGTCAAAACAACTCCTCTTGAGCTCAATGATATTCACCATAGCTCAGGAAGAGTATTGCAAAAAGGAGACTATATTGAAATCATTGAAGGACCACATCCAACAAAAGAAGATTCAAAAGAGGAGATCAAAGGACCATGGATTGCACTTGATGAAGAGAAGACAACAGAATCAGAGATTGAGAGAGTTCCCTCATGGTTACCATCAAATCCTCCATGTATTCAAGAGGAAAATCAGCAAAAAGAGGAAGATGAGAAGATCATGGTAGAAGGTGACATGAAGAATGATCCAGATCAGCAAAAGGATCAAGGATATCAGAGCTATATTGAGATATGGTTCTAGACAGTCACTAAGTTGCAGTAGTGCTCTCTTCCTCAACTATGTTTGATCGCTTCAAAATCAAATCATTTGATCTTTGAAATCTGAATACCTGTCAAAGCATGCATTTCAAGCCTCCACATCATTTTGTCTCTAATCTCGATGCACACATGGCTCCATTGGAAGTATTCTTATACTTGAAAATGATTTTGTTTTTCAAGTAGGGTAGAATAGGAAAAAAATAAAAATAAAAATCTAAGGTGAAAACCTCCTCGGAGGCACCTTAGATTGGCTCATTGATTGAAATCTCCATGAGGCGGTAAATGGGTTGGAAAGAAGAGAAAAGAGAAAAGAATAATATCCCTGAGTGAAAACCTCCTTTAGAGGCGCCCAGGGCGGGAAATTAGGGTGAAAACCTCCATGAGGCGCCCTTGTTGTTTTCAAGAAAAGGAAAAAAAAAAAAGAGAAAAATAAAAATAGACCTAATTTCTAGTGAATAAATTGCAAGTTGCAGGAAGGATAATGCATGTTAGGAGGATCGCACAAGACAAAGACAGAGGTCAGCACCAGGCTGCAAGCATCCCTCACAATCTATTACTCCATGACCACTACCCTTTCCCAAGATTTCGTCCCATTCGGACTGAGATTTCACCTTCTATAGAAAGTTCTGTGTCTTCTACAGGAATATCCTGTAGAATCTACGGGAAGATCCTGTAGAACTTACAAAACAAGCCAAAATTGATCTCAGAAGAGGACCCGAAGGTTGAGAATCTGTCAATGAAGCCTGTAAACATCCTTGTTTCCGTCCCTCACCCTTCTCCATCATTTTTTCCACCTCATTGTGCTTCTTTTCTGAAAACTGTGTTTTCTACAGGAAGTTCCTGTAGAAATTACAGAAAGATAGAAATGGATTTTAAAAATCAGTTTGGCAAACATGGAAGCTTCACAAAGGGTTCATAAATCCTCCTACAATTTTCAAACCTCTCTCCCATAAATTCCCAGTCTGCATTATAGCCCAAGCTCATTTTTTCTTACTATGCAAAAAACTGCAGAATGCTTTGAAACAAAAATACATAAAGCAAAATTTTTTTTTTTCCCTAACTTGAAAACCATGCATCCATTTAAAAAACTATTTTATGGGGAGTTGTATAGGGATGATGGCAACATGCCCGAGCAATTTCAACCAATTCCAATGCACGGTTTCCAAGAAATTATCCTCCATCATCTTCAACCATTTTTGCATTTTTTCCATATCTTTGCATCCATTTGAAAACCTGTTTCATGGGGAGATGCATATGGGTGATAGTAACCTGCCTAAGCAATTTCAGCCAATTCTAGTGCATGGTTTCCGAGAAATTGACCTCTGTCACCTTCAGCCATTTTCTGTTTTTCTCGAAATTTATGCATCCATTGACCACAATTTTGCTATGGGAGGTGCATAATGATGATAGAAACATGCTCAAAAAGTTTTAGGTCAATCTGGTCTATCGTTTGGGAGCTATGGACAAAACAAGTCGTTGTCTTGCAAAAATCCAATATCAGCAGCATGAGGGTGCAAATCTGAATGTTGAAACATACTCCTGCAGCTTACATCCAGCCAGAGGATATCTGCACAAGAAAAATAGCCATGTATCAGCAACCAAACTAGCATGCATCCATAGAAAGAAAGGCATGCCGCAGAAGGAAAGGCCACAACAACTCACAGCAAACGCATTCAACTTCCAGGTATGTGACTAAACCCATTCCTTTGTTGCATGAATGTAATTTAAGAACTGCATGGATAGTGAGATGGTTGTGATTGAACAAGATCGGCGGCCAGCTAACTGGCCACCCTCATCCAGTTCAGACAATGCCTCATCTAGTTCAAATAGCGTTAAGTGGGTGCAATCGGCATGTGTGCTCAGCCATCTCGGGAAGAAAACTGGAAACAGGCAATGGTGGTTGTTTAAAGTCCAACGTAATTGATGGAAGTGATTATGGGCAAGCAGCATATAGTTTCATAACAGCACTACAATTTTCATGGGGCCAACGTACATCTGGCCACCTCATCTCCTCACCATGAATCACGCCAGTAGTTAAAAGACAGCTCAGTTAGCGCATTCACCACTCTTTGTTCATTGTGCCTGCATGACGTTCTCGACTGGAGTATGCATATACCACTTCCAAAGTAGTTAACCAGTCATCCTCCGCCAGATTTCTACCTGTTTTTTTCTTAAATCTCTCGCCTATAGGGCTCTACAGGGAGCACAGTTTCATTCTACAAGAACACTGTTTGCAGGAAGATTTCTACGGGAAGGGCAAAGAGCAATTCTGCAGCCAAAAAATTTGAGATTTTTGTCAAAATTCGAGCTTGAAAAGAGCTAGGCTCGGGAAACTACTCTGCATATGATATATTTATATAAGGTGGAGGATTAAAAACACAGTATTGGGTTGAAAGAAAGGAAAGTGTAGCTTAAAGTCTTCCTGTGTTTTTTTCCTTCTCTGAGTTCTACACAATCTCTCTATTTTTCTGCTCTGCATCCAAAATCTGTCTTTTTCTTTCTCACATTCTTCTGAAAAAAAAGGATGCAACCATAAAAGCCAACCTGTGAAAAACCAAATTTGCAAGACTATCCACTCTCTAAAGAAAAAACACTATGTTATAAATATTCTTTGTTCTGTCAAAAGTATTGATTTTTCTCAAAAACCGAGAAGCAAATTCAAGTTGGAAATCGTTTGAAGAAAAAATTGCAAATCGATGTTGTGAAAAAGAAGAACATGAGAAATTCCTGATTCTAGAAGACAAACCTCAGCCATTTCTCTATTTCCAGTTTTGAAGTTTGTTTCCTCCCTCCTCACCTAAACATTTCCAGCAGTCACTACACATCATGATAGGGAGATTTTTAGAAATATGGGAGAGGAAGATGAGGAGGAAATAGAAAAAGATGAAAAGACCAAAATGGAGAAAGAAGAACTTGAAACAGAGGAGGAAATCAAAACAGAAGATGAGAAGGAAGACCCAGAATAGAAACGAAAAATACTAAAGCAGAGAAGGCAACAACTAAACAAAATGAAAAGAAAACCAAAACAAAGCATGAGGAAGCAAAGCTAACAGAGGCAAAGAAGACAAAATAAGAGGAAAAACGGAAGAAGAGACACACCCTGAGATGTCAGGGACACAAGCAGAAACAGGGGGCATAGAGATTTCTACAGGAAGTGAAGGAAAAGAATAGCAGAAAGAGAAATCCCCTGAAATATTGGCAAGGGAAGTAACAGTTGTGCTTGCTGCATTAAGCACACCTAAAAAACAAAAAGAAAAGAGAAAAATGTAGGCCTCCATGTATTTTAAGGTCAGGAAAATCACAAGAATTCAAACAAGAAAAATAGGAGCAGTGGAAGGACATGGATAAGAAGGCATAATTTTATGGCAGGCATAATTTTATGGCACACATGAGTAGACCACATTAGAAGCTTGGGATGATAAGGAGGCCACTAGGGCCATTAAAGATGAAGAGATAGATTAGTTGCTTAGAGGATGAGCAACACTTTTAGTAGGGGGTGATGATGAGCCCCATAAATGGGTAATTATATGGGCTCATTTAGCCTTCTAATTCGACTTAATCCACCATTCTCATTAGTTTATTGCATGTTTTTTATTATATTTATGCTAATAGAGCGAATTGGGTTAGTCATTATGACAAAAAGTCTAATGTGTGCTTTATGCAGATTCATGGTCAATTTTGAGACAAAATCAAAGGTTTAATGAGCACATGGCAGCCAAATTCATGGAAGACAAGGGAGAGTATTTGTAGGAAGGTGTCCCCTTCATTTATGAGCCCATACCTCTAATTCTCCATTAAAAACTTGGAGCACAAGGGGCAGCCAAGCAAGTCAAGTAGGATTGTTGTTAACTGCAAGTTTTGGTAGCCAAGTTCCTAAAGTTTAGGAGGGTTGTTGGGGTCCTCAATTTGTATAAATAAGAAGGCTTAGGGCCTCAGTTGAGTTAGTTAGATTTTAATCAGATTTTAGTCAGATTGTAGTTAGATTTTAGTTAGTGGGTTAGTCATTTTTTTAGTCTATTTTTGCACTGTAGTGCAACTTTGTATCAACATATTTTCGAGCTTTTTCTTGTAGACAGTTTTGGGATGTAATTATTATTTTTTGATCAATAAAGATGAATCCAACTTTGGACCAGCTCTAATAATTCTTAGGAGGCTGCAGCTCTTGGAGTTGGGTCCAAATCAAGTGCCCTGTACCTCCTTTGTGTACTTTTATGTGTCTTTGCTGCATTCATAGAATAATTTCTGCTATTTAGGTTAAAAATTTTCTTTGTTACTTAGGTCATTTTTATGATTAAAATAGCTTTTCATGCTTCAAGTTGATTTGATAGTTTTGGTAAAGGAAAATATATGCAAAAGGCCATCAAGAAATCCTTGATCTCATCTCTCCCTCTTTGGGACCATGAGCTGAGACCAAGGCATACTTGTTGCCACAAAAACACTGTTTTTGCCTCTTCATGCAATTGCTAGTGTTAGATTTTTAGTTAGGAAAGTTGATACCAGTTGTGATTACATGCTTAGATTTGTTCTTGCTTGGTTTTCATAGTTTTCTTACATGATTTTATGCCAATAAACTTCTGTCCATCATGATTTCTGGTATTTAGGTTAAATTACATCAAAATAGCTAGATCTTTGGTTTTCCTAGTCTTTGTTTGATCAGTTTTGGAAAATAATGTGCAGAACACTTGTGATACCTCCCTGCCTACCCTTCCTCCATCAATACAGCCTGCTCTATCACCTAACTCAGATTCTTTCCCTTCATTTACCAAATTTTCTCATTTTGCCCTAATTTTTACATTCTTGTGCATCATTGCTCCCTCCATCCTTCAACAAATTCAATCACCTTAATCACTCCTTAGCCTCATTCGCCAAGTCCTAGACTTTTTAACATCCTTACCCAACCTCCATTTCCACTTTCCCACCAGTTTTCCACCATCAACCCTCCAAAATCCTCTTTGAGATCTTCCTATAGAACATCCTGTAGAACCCCTATAGACTTCCTGTAGAAGTTCACGTGAGCGGTTTTTCAAGATCTGATCACTGTGAAACTCTCCGGAAGGATGTTAGGGACCCCTTAGGCCCTCTTCTCACCTTCCCAAATTCCCACTCCATTTCCTTTCACCAATCAACCTCTGCATAATAAAAAATAGTCAAAGCACATGCATAATAATTCTACAAGATTACTCAAAAATACAAAAAGATGTTCCTTTTCAGATTTCACTTAAGAAGTAGTTTAGTCACATGCAATTTACCTTTCCAAGTGTCAATGGCATCCATTTCTACAACTTTCATCCTTTTTTCTTGCACCAGTAGGGTTAGTTGGTAAAACTGGGGTTTGCTAGGGTTTGCATTTCCGTTCAGCTTTCCGCTTCTTTCTGCAAGTAGATTAGCCTCTATTGAGTTAGCTTTCATCCATCACAGTTAAAAGCTTTTTCTAAGAGCTCATAGAAGTTGGCTTAAGCTCCTAGTGGACTTGTGCTACCTAATTAAGTGACAGCCTGCAGCAAGAGCTAGTACTTGTGCATATAGCACCGTCGCTTCCAATTTTGTTACGAACAACCGAGTTCATAAAAGTAAAGAAGGGAGTCCCAGGAGTTGCAACATTATTGCTGCAATACTGGGGCCCATCAATCATACTCTACAGCAGAAGAGGAATCAGAAGATGAAGAGCCACAAACTTCGGTTGTGAGAGGATCAGTTCGAGAAAGAAGGTAGCCAGAAAGGTACAGTCCATCTACTTTCTATTTAAATTTTTCTTTATCTATTATTGATGATAATCCCAAAACTGTGAAGTAAGTAGTAGATTCAGAGGATGGAAAACTTTGGAAAGAGGCCATGGTTGATTGAATGGCATCTTTGCACAAAAATGAGGCTTGGGATTTGGTGGAATTGCTAGCTGGAAGGAAACCCATTGGTAGAAAATGGGTGTTCAAGAAGAAGACAGATGCAGAAGGAAAGGTGGAGAAACAAAAAGCTCAGTTGGTAGCAAAAGGTTATTCCCAGGTGTCAGGAATTGATTTTTGTGGTATTTTTTCTCCTGTTGCCAAGGTAGTTTCAATTAAATTACTTTTACCTACTGTTGTTGCTTTTGATTTTGAGGTAGAATAGATGGATGTGAGGACAACATTTCTTCACGAGGATCTGGAAGAAGAGATCTGCATGAAGCAACCTGAAGGCTTTGCGGTGAAGGTTAAGAAAGAACTGTTATGAAAGTTAAAAAAGTCTCTATATGGGTTAAAACAGTCATCAAGGATGTGGTAACAAAAATTTGATACATTTATATGGGGACTTGGCTTCACCAGAAGTTAAGCAGATCACTATCTGTATTTTAAATTAATTGGTGACCATGTTATTTATCTAGTCTTGTATGTGGATGATATGTTGTTGGTTGGAAATGACAAAGAAATTATCCAGGATTTGAAAACCCAATTGTCCTCCAAATTTGACATGAAAGATCTTGATGCTGCAAATTATATTTTGGGCATGGAAATTAAAAGAGATTGGGCAAAGAGGAAGCTTTGGTTAAACCAGAGGAAGTATGTCGAGACAATATTGCAGAGGTTTAATATGCAGGATAGTAAATAGTGAAGGTTCCTATTCCTGTAGGTGTGAGGTTATCTGCTGAACAGTGTCCCAAGACACAAGAAGAGGAAGAGGACATGTCTTGTGTTCCATATGAAAGTGCAGTCGGTAGCCTGATGTATGCAATGGTCTATACTAGACCAGACATTGCACATGCAGTGGGAGTATTGAGTAGGTTTATGTCAAAACTAGGGAAGGAGCATTGGATAGCAGTGAAGCAGGTTCTCAGGTATTTGCATGGCACTAGTGATTATGGTTTGTGTTGCCAAGGAAGACCAGGATTGGATAGAGTGTTGGATATTCATGGTTTTGTTGATGCAGATTGGGCTAGAGATCTGGATCAAAGAAGATCTACAAGTGGGTATGTGTTTAACCTATTTGGAGGTGTAGTCAGTTGGATGAGTAAGAAACAATCTGTAGTGGCACTATTAACTACAGACGTAGAATACATGGCAGCCACTAATGCAAGCAAGGAAGTAGTTTGGCTGTAGAGATTGTGTTCAAGTATGGGGTTAGTACAGGGAGCTATAAGGATAGACTATGACAACCAAAGTGCAATTTTCTTGGCAAAGAAACCTGCTTATCATTCAAAGACAAAGCACATTGATGTTCAGTGTCACTTTGTGGGCGATATGATAGAAGACAAAAAGGTGTTGCTAGTAAAGGTGGACACTTTGAAGAATACTGCAAATGCATTGACAAAATCTATGAGCTCTAAGAAGTTCTCTTAGTGTAAAGAAAGAATGGGTGTTGCAGGTCTGGATAAATGACTAGGCTCTCTTGTGGCCCCTTGTGGAAAAAAAACAACAAGTGGGAGAATGTTGGGTTGTGTTATATTCTTTCCATGACTAGCTATCCTAGTTAACCGGGGGGTTAGAGGGGGGGTGGAGCCCCCCCTTCGTTGAATCGATTATGTAGCAGGGGGGACATAGGGGGGTTTGAGGGGGGCGGTTAGCCCCCTCTACGAGGTCTAGGGCAGTGCCCCAGGGGAAAACATTTTGGACCCTATATTAGGTGGGCAAACCTACCTATGGTTTTTTGCATGGTTTTCACACATGGTTTTGGGCATGATGGTTTTCAGTCCATGGTATTGGATGCTTCGGCATGTATATCTATGTATCGTAACATTAAAAGGAACATAATGAAAAATCAATCTGGTAGTCCCGGTTTTAGGATCCAAGGGAAAATCTCTATGTATATTTGTTTTATGAGTTATGCTCTCGCATTGTTTATTTTCTGTGTTTTAGAATTTGTATGCAAGGAATTTTTGTACGGGGTTAAAACCTACAAAATATGTCAATGATCTCCTTAGAAGTGATCCAATGCTATAGGTCAATGACCCCATCATGTACCGATTCTCTAATGTAGTGCATCTTGATCTTGATGTGTTTTATTTTTTATCACCGCAGTGAATCTTTGCAAAACTTTAGTGGGATTTGATTATCACATCAAATGACAATCAGATGATGAAATATGATACCAAGACCAATGAATAAGTTCTGCAACTGATCTAGAGATCAAAATTTAGCTCAGAAATGAAAGTGACCAAAATATTTCAAACTAGCATTAAGTCGTAACGTTCATTATTCTGATAACAATGAAACTTGTTTCGCCTCAATCTGAATTCATATGAAAAAATTATGATGTTATGATCGTTTGGCTCAACAACTAAAAAACTGCAAAGTTGGCTGATTAGGCTACTGACTCAGAAGTTGTATTGCTAATGTCAGCATGTCTACTGGGCATGTATGGACCAATCTTGGCTTGCCAAGTGGCAGCCTCATACAGGGAAGGATGGAGTATTCTCGTCGATTTTGGATTTTCATTGTTAAATTGGAGGATGCCACGTGGCCCAACCAAAGGTTGCCATGTGGCACCATTTGTCAGATACAATTTTTGTATTGGATCCACGGCCCATTGGGATTGAGCTTGTCACCTGCCCCATCCAACTTTCGAGCCTTACCACTGCACCATACGCTTGTTACTTAACCTTTATACTTGACGGGTTATGGTTAAAGTTTCATTGGATGCATTTTTTGGGAGAGGGGTCAGGTGGTGAGCCCCGACCTCTGGTCACCTTCCACTTTACACCACTGACGGTCCAATACAGAGGACTAAGCACAAGCCCCAGCCCATGGTCACACAGGCTTTCACTGGACCGAGATATACAGAATGAGGAGCTGGCTAAGGGGGTGAGGCTCTAGGCCCTAGCCCTAAATCACATGGCATCCCACGAGACTTAGCACCGGGTATTTGGGAGCTGGGTGGAGTTAAGGCATAACCGTATGCCATATTGTCGGTGTGTAACCACCGGCTAGTGATTCATAGGTTTACCGCAGAAGGGGCGACCAGTTAGCCTCGGTTTCCAGCAACATCACCCTTCTATGACCTCAGCCAACAGGAAATGGAGCCTAGGGTTGCACAAGTGGGCCGTTGGCTCAACCCTCAACCTTATGGCCCATGTTGCTGGTTTTGCGCTCACGGAGGTTAGTGGGAATTTAAAAGATACTATAATTTTCACATTTGGTGGGTGAAATTGTCATCTCCCAAGCAGATTTTAGAGTGGAATTATCGTTCTATTTGCAGGTTTATCTAGTGTGTATGACAGATAACAGGAGAAGGTGGAGAGAGCCATAATTTAATGATTTTTTGGTCTTTTTGAGTCCAATAAGAGTCTAGATAGGGGCTTTTAGGCATTCTGAATCCAATGGAAGCCTCTATTTATTGATTGAAGCACTTTCAGAAGGATTTTTTACAGGTTTGAGTCTATAGGTTCCAGGGACAATCAGTGGTTTGAAGCAGTTTTTGAAGGATTTTGAGCATGGAGAGGACCTTGTAGGGGTTTTCTAGCCTTCTTATTGTGAAAATTCCTAAACTAGAATCCCTACTGTAACAATTGATTATATTTCTCCTACTTGTTAGATTTACATGAAAAAGTTATTTGCATTTTCCTACAACAAATATTGAAATACATACACTACAACCTTCACTAAATTAATTTATATGTGGAAGCAAGAGACTGAGCAAGAAAGAAAATAAAACATAATAACACCATTATTTTTGGACAAATGTCCATGGAAAAACCCAATGTGGGAAAACTGGTGCAACAGATCTGAGGGTTTATTATTATTAAGCAGTAACAAATTCTGAATACATCTCATAATATCTCAAGGGTTATTCAGTTACAGAGAGAGAAATAATGGCAGAAATATTTGTGAGATTACCTCACACAATCATTGAGAAAAATATCGATTGATCCGGTCACATGATGAGGTGCCTCTGGCAGGCCCTGTGCTGCCTTTGCATAGTCTTTATGCAATGCATGTGTCAGCCCTTTTAGGCGCTGTGTCACCAAACCAACTAATCGATTTGCTGCCCAGAGTCACTGCTCTCAGCCTCTAGGTCTCACAGCCCGACTCCCGGCTTCTGAAACTAACTCTGCTACAAAATTTTAGACTCTCTCTCACCCTTTGCGCTACCTCTGCATGGCCCTAGTGGCCCTACATTAGCCTCTACATGAGAGCTATTGGATCACTCTCTGCCTCTCTCTGTTGATGATTCTCTGGTTGAGAAAATATCTCTCTCTATATGTTATCTCTGCCCTTCAACTACAAGAAATCTACTCGATCAAAATTTCCTCCTATGAACTTCTCACTTTAGAAATTCAATCTCTTGATCTCTCGGTGTGTTTTTCCAAGTGACCCTCAAGCCTACTTAAATAATCTCCTCACGGACATTCAACGACCCATATTAGAAGTTAATCAATGGCTAAGATCATTTCTTATTGATCCTTGTATTCTTCTAGGAGTTACACACACAATTTATATGAATGCCCTTTAATTATTTTATTTTCCTAAGTTTAGACGTAGGGTCCCTTTCAAAATAATTAATTATTTTAATAAAACTATTTCTGGGTGGAATTTCCCAAACCACTTTCTGGGTTCTTTGGAGTACATGTGCCTAAGCCTCCCTGCAAAATTTGAGACTTAGAGCACATCTGATGCTACCAGAAATCAACACATATGTTATCTATAGTATGTGTGACTTATTTGGTCCAACTCATGTTTGTCTTTTCTCGCTATATATTGTTGAGGAATGTTGTGCTTTAGTACTTCAATATGGAATTGTTGTACAAGTATGCTCATTTTCAAATGGACTACAGAGTCTTGATGTGAGATCCCTCTTCTTGTTGATTGTTTCATGACTGAGTGTAGGTTGTCATGCTTTTTAGAGCGAGATTTCTCTGTAGGAGAATGTTTCCTTGAAGGGAAAACTAGCCACTTATATTTTTAGCAAACTTTAGGTACTATTCATCATTGAAATATATGGAGCGGCCTAGTTGTGTTAGTAAGCTCAGAGATGTAGCCTAGGAGGAGTGAACTACATCTCCAAATTTTGTGTTGTTTCTCTTCTTGAATGCCTTTATGAGTTAAATGATGATATGTTATTTTTTTAATTTCACAAATAAAACTAACTCATTAACCTTGAAGAGACCTTAAAAACTCGTGTTTGTGTAAGACCAATTTTTTTTTGTAAAGCATAAGAGGAAAATAAGTTTTTAGGAAGGATAATGTCTCCTCCAATTTTAGATCAATTGGTATCAATGCTAGTTCTAACCAAGTTGCAGTAATGGGCAATAAGATGGAGACTCTCCAAGAGCTAGAGAATATTGTTGAAAAATGTGCAACATGAAATGTTAAATTTAGAATGTGCTAAAAATAGACCTGCTAAAAATAGCATGTCTAAAAATAGTAATTTGGCCAGTGAGGTCATTGGCCACATTGGGTGAGATGTGAAACTGCGAAAAATAGAAAGTTCTAAAAATAGCATTTCTAGGTCCCTTCCTATTTATAGCAGTCCCTCATCTATCTATCGGAAGTAAAATTAATCTTGGTCTTAACAGCAGTTGGAAATATTAATTAATTAATTCAGTTGAGTTAATTAGTTAAAGAAATTCGAATTTGAAGTCTTTTTGAGAATGCACATGAGTTGTCCCACTAATTGAGGAATTTATCCTTAATTTCCTCCACTGATTGAGGGAATGAGTATGAGTTCTATAATGAGAGAATCAGTTGACTTAGTTCTAACTAGTCAAGTCTAGTTAAATTATTTTAACAAGTTGTTAAAATGATAATATATAGTTTATTAATGCTTGCATGCATATGACAACTATTATTTTAGATAACTGAGGATTCACTCATGGATAACTGTTGCATGTCAGTTCTGTCATAGACACAATTGAGATCAGATGAGGGATAGTGTACTATCAGATGCTTGGATCTTCCCATGGAATATTCCTTGCATGCATGAAGAACTAGTGTCCTCAAGGATTGCGTAGTTGGACCTATGGTTGACAGCAGGTATAATCTGGGGCCAATTCACATATGTTTTGTAATTGGACACCAATCAAAATTGCGCAAGGAAATAGGGGATTGGAGAACTTGTGGCCTATATATTGAGGCATAGTGAATCTATGATCATCGTCATCAGAGTACAGAGAGAGCAGGATAGCTATTGAGTTGATTCTCTTTGTATGATCCTTGAGGATTTCCACTTGATTGATAATACAGTGTTGGGGTTTTATGCCAGTGCTTTCCCCAGTGATATATTCTGTGTTATGTGATTGATTCCTTCTGATCAATTATATGTGTTCATGCTTGATGTTGCTCATGTTCAATTAAGCTTCTGCTAAGTTTATGGTAGATGTAGATCTAGTATTATGCTTTAGTACATTGCATATATCAGTTGGATCTGCAAGTGAAATTTCTACATGATATATGTCATCTAGCTGATTTGTAGAGAAAATTCTACATGGTATCGGAGCACAGGTGATCAAGGAAGAACAATATAGAAGAAGGAATTCAAAGTTTATTATTCGAGATATAGATCTCAGTTCTTATCACATCCAGTTCATTAATGGCTTTCTATGGTTTGAGGCTTGAGTATGCCTTTGATGGCAACTCAAACTATATAGCTTGGAAGGATCGCATGGAAGCAGTATTGGAAGATAATGGCCTTAAGGACTTCATTGATCAAGATGTCCCTAACCCTACTGATGCTACTTAGGTTGCAGACTAGAAGAAGTGTGTGGCTAGAGCTAGGAGAATTCTCTTGGAGGGAGTTCGGGATCACATTGTTTTGAGTCTCCATGGGAAGGAGACTTTGCATACAATGTGGAAGACATAGAAATATTTATATTAGAATAGAAGTGATCAAAGGAAGCTAGCACTGAAGGACAAACTTCGAAGGATTAAGTGTGAAAAGGATGAGACAATCTCTATGTATCTGAACAAGCTCACCTCATGCAAGGATGAGCTTGGAAGTGTAGGGATTGTGACCTCAGATGATGATATGGTGAGTCTAGCACTCCTTGGCCTTCCTAAGAGCTGGCATAGCTACCAGGACTCGGTGAATGGAAGGGAGAAACTGGCAGATTGGGAACAACTATGGTCGGATTTGATGCAGGAGGAGATTAGATGGAGCACCAGAGACAATTCTTCATCCATGCATGATGAGGAGAACTATGCGTTAGCGAGTAAGGCGAAGAAGGGGAAGGAGAAGGCTTCTCTTTCTGAATCCAGTTCTTCCAATGATGGGAAGAAGGTTGACAAATCAAAAGTGTGATGCTTTCATTGTCATGAGGTGGAACATTATGCTGCACTTGTGCACAGATGAAATCCAAGAAGGGATCCAGGGAAGGATCTGAGGGTGAGGCACTTGCTTCACAGTTTGAGTTGGGTTTCACACTCTTCCCATGCATGGTTTCATCCATGGTGGGAAGTGGTTGGTTTCTTGACAATGGAGCTTCTTTCCACATGACCAACGACAAGAGTTTGTTCAGTAATTTGGAGGAGAAAGATCTCCATACATTGATAGCGATGGGTAATGATAAGAAGTATAGTGTCTCGGGTGTAGGCACGGTTATTTTTCAGAGGGAGCATGGATCTCACCTTACCTTGACCGATGTCAAGTATGTACCAAAACTGAAAAGAAACTTGGTGTCGATTGTGATGCTAGAAGACAGAGGCTATGATGTAGTCTTTAGTAAGGGAAAGGTTTTCCTTAGACACATCATCACTAGATAGGTGAAGCCGATTGGTTCATGGGTCAAGAACCTGTATGCTCTTGAGGTTCAAGATGCATGCAAAGCCTTGAGTAGCAAGGCAACTGATGGAGACTTAGTGGTTGAGAGGGAGGGTATATTACCTCTCAAAATGTAGAGCCAGAAGAAGTCTCAGACGATTATGGAGGAGCCACGATTGGTGCAACAACTTCAAGAGGTTGTGGAATAGCCACAATAGGGGAAGCTAGGTGGAGATCGAGTAGAGACATCTACTCATGTAGAGACCTCCATTAGGGGGAAACTTCGAGCCAGGTGGACTGAGAGATCACATGCAGCCAGACCTCCAGGTAGGGGGTGGGGCGATATAGAGTGATCGTCCCAAGGAGGAGGGGAAGGATCCTTGAGGTACCCAACCTCTTAGATGAGACCTTGCTACAGGAGCCCTGATTTGTAGTAGCAGGAACTGACTGATTGGGTAGAGACAGATGCGGATGGAGCGGCAGAGAGAGTGACAGTGCAGGGAATCCCAGGATAACGCATAGCTAGCAGGTTGTAGCAACGCGAGAGGAAGAAGTGTTTTTCACGGTGCTAGGTAGCACAGAGAGGTGTGGAATGGTGTGAGATGCATGGAAATGTTGCAGTAGCACAGATGTCAGAGAGGGAGCACTTGTCAACAACAGGTAGAGCTTCAGCATCACAGTATGTTCCTATCCTAACAGAGTGGTCAGTTGGGAGTGTTCTTGTTCCAAGTGTTGTTGGAGCAAGTGGACCAGGTAGATGTGTTGCATGCAGAACATTCTAGAGTTACAGGATCTGGTTCAAGAGAAAGCCTTTCTTGTTGAGAGGAAGTGTTGAAAAATGTGCAACAAGAAATGTTAAATTTAGAATATGCTAAAAATAGTCCTGCTAAAAATAGCATGTCTAAAAATAGCAGTTTGGCCAGTGAGGTCATTGGCCACATTGGGTGAGAGGTGAAACTGCTAAAAATAGAAAGTTCTAAAAATAGCATTTCTGGGTCCCTTCCTATTTATAGCAGTCCCTAGTCTATCTATAGGAAGTAAAATTAATCTTGGTTTTAACAGCAATTAGAAATATTAATTAATTAATTCAATTGAGTTAATTAGTTAAGGAAATTAGAATTTGAAGTTTTTGTGAGCATGCACATGAGTTGTCCCACTGATTGAGGAATTTATCCTTAATTTCCTCGACTGATTGAGGGAATAAAGTATGAGTTTTATAATGAGAGAATCAATTGACTTAGTTCTAACTAGTCAAGTCCAGTTAGATTATTTTAAGAAGTTGTTAAAATAATAAAATATAGTTTGTTAATGCTTGCATGCATGTGACAACTATTATTTAGATAACTAAGGATTCACTCATGGATAACTATTGCATGTCAGTTCTGTCAGAGACCCAGTTGAGATCAGATGAGGGACAGTTTACTATTAGATTCTTGGATCTTCCCATGAAATATTCATTGCATGCATGAGGAACTAGTGTCCTCAAGGATTGCGTAGTTGGACCTATGGTTGATAGTAGGTATGATATCGGGCCAATTCACAAATGTTTTGTAATTGGACCCCAATCAAAATTGCACAAGGAAATAGGGGATTGGAGAACTTGTGGCCTATATATTGGGGCCTAGTGAGTCTATGATCATCATCATCAGAGTACATAGGGAGTAGGATAGCTATTGAGCTGATTCTTTTTGTATGATCCTTGAGGATTTCCACTTGATTAATAATACAGTGTTGGGGTTTTATGCTTGTGATTTCCCCAGTGATATATTCTGTGTTATGTGATTGATTCCTTCTTATCAATTATATGTGTTCATGCTTGATGTTTCTCATGTTCAATTAAGCTTTTGCTAAGTTTATGGTAGATGTAGATCTAGTATTATGCTTTAGTACATTGCATATATCAGTTGGATCTGCAGGCGAAATTTCTACATGATATCAGTGAGCTAGCTGATTTATAGAGAAAATTCTACAGATATGAATTTGTCTCTTCGAATTGAGAATGTTTAATTGAGAAGAATGCTTGAAATTGTTGAAGAGGAGAAGAAGCATATGCACATTTAGTTGCAGTAAATGCCCGAGGAACAAGTTGGCGAGAGTTCCACTACAGTGACAACAAAGGATAACTCTGAAGTGAAGCCAATATGTGAACATGGTCCAAACACAGGTTATTAACACTATGTGGAGAATGATGCATGTGCATTTTATCATCATATCAAAGATTCTCATTATATCTTTGTTGGTAAAAGTGGGTGGCTTAAGTCATCTTCAAATTCGTCATCAATTTTTGAAGTAGAAAAGATGGGTGGCAAGTCCAAATAAGTAATCAACATCTCAAGTTCAAAACCTTTAGTTTATGTTAATAACACATATTTTGTAGCATTTAAACAACATACTAAAGGCATTAGTATGAATTTTCTAGCTCTGATGGGTTATGAAGGAGGAGGCCTGGAAATCAATGGCTAAGGGATCACTAATTCTATCATGGTGAAAGAAATACCAAGATATCAAGGATTGGGATATTGTCATAGAGAATTTGGAGAATGTTCTAAACTATTTGAGGCAAAGGAATCATCATAGGATGATATGTCACACAAAAATGGTAGTGATAATGTCAATTTGTCTCCCAAGAGAGACGAATGCTTCAAATAACTTTACATGTCATCGTCCAGTCCACATTGTCAAAGTTACAGCCCAAGGGACAAGTATAAATGTCATGGGAATTTTACAAATGTTGGTAATTTTGATTATTTGTGGGACATGTATCCTTGCACTTTTTTGTGATGAAGTTGACCATTGTGTGGTCGATTGTGAGCAACACAAGGCGATGGTAAAAGGAATGGAACAAATTCTTAGCATCAATCATGAAGCTTCACATTTGAAGACTTCCTTGTCGGTGGGCAAGCAACAATACTTTTGTACCCATTGCAACATGCGTGGGCATTGGAATGAAAGGTGTTGGAAAATTCATCTAGAACTTCATCCCAAGAATGATAAAGAGGTTATGCAAACGAACACAAGGAAAGAAATAGGTGGAAAGAGGATATTGGCATAGTTCCTAAGGAAACCTTCAAAGCAGAATAGATGCAGAATGAGAACCCATAAGCCTAGGAGAGGCAAAGTTTGGGTAGACTATTTGTATATTTTGTTGCTTTGTAAATTGTAAATGCTTATTGTTTTCGTTACCTGTTTTGGGTACTTTGTAAAGTGAACAAGAATAATCACTATTTGCAACAAGTATGTTTTTCTCTAACATATTATGTTGTTATCTTGTTTATAAGTCCAAATGTTTGAGGACTTTTGGGATGAACAATGTTTGTCGTCCAGTTTTTGTACAGTTGAATCATGTACTCACTGATACAAGTGTTCAAGATGAAGCTTGTTGTGAATGAAATCTTTGATAAAGATTGTACAAGAAATGACTATGTTTTTGTGGAAAAAGCCAAATGTGTCACTGAATTATTACAGAGTACTTTTCTGTACAAGCACAATTTGAGGACAGTAAAGCAAAGTTTGAATCAATGCATGGCAGGCATTGAATTGCTTCTGATTTCCAAGATGGAAAGTCAAGTTTGATTTCCATGTGGCCCTGCTTTTGCAGTTATGGGGGTTAATGGGCATTTAAAATATTCGACAATTTGCACCTTTGGTAGGAGAAATTTTCGTCTCTGGAGCAGATTTTAGGGAAGAATTGTTGTTATGTTCGTAGGTTTATCTAGTTTGTAGGACAAATAATAGGAGAAGGTGGAGAGAGCCATAACTTATGAGTTTTTGGTTTTTTGGAGCCCAAGAAGAGCCCAGATAGGGGTTTTCAGGCATTGAACAAACAATACATGCAACAAATGATAAGTTTTTTTTACATATCAGATGATTTCTTTGACATATAAAGTCGAGAGTGGTTTTAATGCTTGGGATGAAATTTAACAATATTTGTACACATTTCTTTGAATAGAGATCTCCAATTTCAGTTTTTCATCTTAGTGTAGTTTTCATTAGTTTTTGTCTTGATAATTGGGGGAAACTAGACTCAACATGCTACAAATATCAATAATTGAACTATATATAGCTACACAACAAAATCCTTCTTAAAAAATTATAAGAATAAAAATGTAAATAATACATCTTTACAAAACAAAATTCTATCTCTATATTAATTTGAGAAAAATAATACAAATTTTAGAAAAAATGTAAATACAATAAACTTCACTAAAACAATACTCAACACTAGATTCAATCACTATACTAACTCACATTGCAAAAAGTTCTTCAAAATCTTTACAACTGTCTGAGACTTTTACTTCTCTCTCATAGAATTGAAAAGAAAATGAATTGCAAGTAACTCTACTATCTAGGCCTCAGTTTGGCCAATTTCTTGAATCTGCTTTTCCCTCTCGCATATGTTCTTCCATCTCCAACCCCAATTTAACAAGTTACATGACTTCCTTCTTGCCCCAATAAATAATACTTTGAGTGTCATTTCCAAGATATTTTGTTGAAAGTGTGCCTTTTGGACATCATTGAAGCCGTATTCCTCAAACCCCCTGAACACTATCAACGTATCTGTGCACCTCTGGATAATAATACCAGTAATAAGAGATATTTATCCATAGGAACCCATGGATCAACTCCTTCGCTAAATATAAACAACGCTGATTCACTCAAATATAAGGCAAGCTTAAACATCGGCGTTTGGGCTCCATAAATTTCACCTCATCGAAACGATTAGGGAAATTGCCAAACAGAGACAAAATCAATACGAGCTAGCGAAAGAGCAGTCAGAGAACAATGAATGGAAAGAACATGATTTTATGCGATATAGCTGTCAGCCCGACTCAGTCAATTTGCGCGTCGTGGCGTCTGCAGGTGACAGGAATAAGACAGATCGACCTCACGCTTTTCACAGTATGATGCAACGGAAAGACTGAGAGTCGAAGAGTCAAACTGAATTTTAATGGAGAATTCATTATACAATGCATATGTTTGATGATGGAATTTCGTAACATATTCACATTTTCTTTTAATTTATTGTAAAATAAAAGAGGCCTGCGATGAAATCGAAGTTTAATCGATGAAATCGAAGTTAGATTAAACTTTATATAAATTTATTCGTTTTATTTCATGGAAGGCTTCAAGCTACATGTACGGAAATAAATTATTACACTGGAAGTTTAAATTCGAATGATTATTGCACAATCCTGATTGTACTGATAATACCACTGTCTAGAGTTTTTATTTTAAACCTACTATATAAAAAAGAAGAGAAGTTGGGAGTGTTTGAATTTTTTTTAGAGTGGAAATAGATTCGGTGCTATAAAAAATTTATGAAATATTTAATATTTTAAAGTTCACAACTAGATCAAATTTTCAAAAATTTCTACTTAAATTTTATTATAATCTTACCAAAATTTCTATTATTTTTAAAACTAATTTATAAGTATTTTTAGAATAAGCTATAAACATAAACATAAACATAAACATGGGCAATTCGTTTCTTATTTATGATTTAGAGCACATTAAAAACCGTTATAAAAGAACACAGACAAAACTTTGAAAAATTAGAAGACCCATGGATTGTTCGACCTCGTGTTAACAGCTCACAAGTGAAATTCCGAGATCGTGATAACATGCTCTCTGTGGATTGTTCGACCCTCGTGTTAACAGCTCAAAAGTGAAATTCCGAGATCGTGATAACATGCTGTCTTTCACTGTAGTGGATGACAGATTTTTGTCGGTACATCTTGGTGGACCGCACAGGCTTGACATTTTGTGCATATTGGAATCGTTCTCCGCGTCTTCCCTCTCTGTCTATCGCACGCGAAAATTGACCGAGTCAGCACATTACCGCCCGAGGAAGCCTCTTCAACTTCAACTTGGATTGCATCCTGTATAAGAAGCTCAGTACCCTCCAACGATCAGCAAACATCCTCGTTGCTACCACTCAATTTCGCTCTTATCTTCTGTGTTTCATCGTTTTCTTCCAAATATGATGATGAGGACTCTAGTGTGCATTGGGTTAGTGGCTGTGTTTGTAGCCTTCATACATATAAACGCTGTGAATGGGCAGCTGAGCTCAACGTTTTATGCCAAATCGTGTCCGAGGTTGCCATCGATAGTGAAATCAGTGGTGAAGCAAGCGGTCGCTAAGGAGAAAAGAATGGGAGCGTCCTTGGTCCGCCTTCATTTTCACGATTGCTTCGTCAATGTAAGAAACTGTTTTATTTAGTCGAAAATAATGGCTTATCCCCAACCATTTCTACCTTGTTTGTCTGATCATGGTGAAATTTGGATTCGGTTGCCTTGCAGGGGTGCGATGGTTCAATCTTATTGGATGACAACGCGACGTTTACCGGAGAAAAGACTGCAGGCCCAAACGCCAATTCTGCGAGAGGATTCGAAGTAATAGACAGCATCAAAACTCAAGTGGAGGCAGCCTGCAGTGGAGTCGTGTCGTGTGCAGACATTCTCACCATTGCTGCTCGTGACTCTATTGTTGAAGTAATCATCTATATCTCTTTCATTCAATTAGGCGTTAGTGATAAATAGAACCTGATCGAATCAAAGAATTCTTTCTAATTACTTGTGATTACAATTTGTTAGCTTCAAGGCCCAACATGGACGGTAATGCTTGGAAGGCGAGACTCCACGACTGCGAGTTTAAGCGCTGCAAACAACAACATTCCATCTCCCGCTTCCAGTCTGAGCACACTCATCTCATCTTTTCAAGCTCACGGTCTTTCTACCAAAGACCTTGTTGCACTCTCAGGTATAACATTACTTGTGGAGCCATCATGTTAACAAATCATATAACTTTCATGTAATTATATTGAACTCTTATCACGAGCTCTTGTAATTGTTATTACAGGTGCTCATACAATTGGTCAATCACGATGCGCCTTTTTCAGAACTCGGATCTACAACGAAACCAACATTAACGCTGCTTTCGCTACATCTGTAAAGGCAAACTGCCCCAGCGCTGGTGGCGACAGCAACCTCTCTCCCTTAGATGCGGTCACCCCAATCACATTTGACAGCAAGTATTACTCTAATCTTAAAATACAGAAAGGACTTCTCCACTCCGACCAGCAGCTCTTTAATGGAGGTTCTACAGATTCTCAGGTTACTGCGTACAGCACCAATCAGAACAGCTTCTTTATAGACTTTACAGCTGCCATGGTGAAGATGGGAAATATTAGCCCTCTCACTGGCACTAACGGGCAAATCCGCAAAAACTGCAGGAAGTCCAATTAGTCTCTCTGAAGATTGTATTCTCCGTACTCTTTCAGCTTATTTTTTCCGTGTAACATTGATTTTCGATCGGCTAGTGAGTCTTCAAATCGAAGCTCTAAAAGAAAGCAATAAACTACATTTCTGAGATTATGTTCAGAGTTGTATGCAGTTCAGACCATAATTCCAATTTTGCATCCCAATGCCCTTGGACTTGTAGAAGGATTTACTTGTCGTCTTAAAGCCGAAACGTTCTCGCATTCCATTTCGATATCATGGTGTATTGTTAAATAATTTATTGCAAATATTAATTCATAGTTTTGATAAATGTGGTTAAAAATATATACAAGTTTACTGTCAGAATTTCCATTCTTGGAATTCTAAGTTATGTAACTACGAAATATGCTATAAAATCTGTTTGAATTAATAATTATGCCCATCCAAATTATTTAGCAAACCTAATATGATGGGGCTACCTGCTATGACCCTTAAATCCTAAACACTCAATTTTTTCCAAAGAGATAGCCTCGCAATCTTCCATAACTTCAAGTATAATATATATTTCAATTGTCAATCTGATATCCAGGATGATTCTTGCAACATATTAAATATTGAAAGGAAACAAAGAATTTTTTCATTAAATTTTTAATAGCTTAAAATAGTGGTTAATAAAACATGTCTTTTACTTATTGTTGAACAATTTATGAGAAAATTAGTAAATATAACAAAGAGGGAACAACTATACCATTCATAAATATTAATTATTTTATCTCATTTTATAATAATTACGATTTAATTTTCTGTAATATTACATATATGACACTCCTTAAAACAACATAAAAATCATCATACAACTGAGCAATTTTCTTTATACATTTCATCTAATAGTTTAGATACATTCATTCTAAGGGTGGAGAGAAATCAATTCTCAACTACACATCTAAATTGCATCTACTTCTATGTGCCTCCACGTGACTATAAATTCTGAACTACTCGTATGAATTCACATGAGCTTTATAACCAACCAGTCAACTCCAATTTAGCCGAATATTGAAGACAAAAATCCATTAAGGCAAACTCATCTAATTCAGCTCTAATGAGAATTACAACACCCAAGAATGTAAAGGAAGACTGCTTTTAAACTCAACACATATCGCTCTAATGAGCCAGATCCTATCAAACCAAGTTCTTGAATGTACAACCTTGAATATCCCCTTCTCCACCCCTACCTTTCATTTTCTTTTAAATTTTTGCAAAGCAAGGTGCAAATGCTCACCAAACTTCAATCTGAACATAAGAATGTTTATTTGATTTTATTTTGTACTTTTACATGGAAAAATAAGATGTATTTCACAATTTGAGGATAGGTGGACGAGGGTGATATCTTCTCCAATAAGCAAGAAAGCATTCAATAATTATTAGACAGAGAAGCAAAAAATGTATTTTACAATTTGAGGACGGATGCATGAGAGTGATCCACTACACTAATTAAAAAAGACATTCAAAAATTATAGCAAAGAAATTAGATGTATTTTACAATTTGAGAATGACAATGAGTGAATAAGATTAACTTTAATAAATATGTCGAAGTCCAAAGACACATATGATTTACAGATCACAAATTGACACTCCTATCAAATGTTACAATACAGAGTATGCAAGTTTCAACCTGAAAACTTTGAATGCATTTTCAGACCTGTCATGTTAAGATGGATCTCTATTAATATATAATTTATAAAATTCCAGTTGCGCTATGGACTATATACGAATTATCATTTTAGATTGCGTTTAGAGCTCAAATTCTACAGTTTTGCAGCTGGTCATAACTTCTATAATTGAATCATTTGTATGGAGTAACGAGTTATAAACAAAGCCTATTATGTTTTGTAATGGGTCAGAGTTTCGAATAACAAAATGTGCAGTTGAAGCATATGTCAAAATAGATTTTAAGATGGTTGATTTAATGGATCTCATATTCTCAATGCACCTAATAATAAAGAAATCAAACCATGTTACATTTGTATGTAAAATTTACAACCACACAAACAATTCTTCATCTCTATGTAAATTTCAAAACCCATCCAAAAACAATGGATACAAAGTTTGTCACTCATTGGTGGTGAAGTTGAAAGAATGTTGAACTATGTACAAAGTTTCGTCCATGTAAATTGTAAAGTATCATTCAGAGCCAATGACTTCAAAGTACTGGTGAAGTTGAAAGAATGTTGAACTATGTGCAGAATTCCATTCTTGCTACCCATTAAAAAATGACCTGAGGCTTAGAGGATTCTACAAATTGTCTCACAAAACCCACCTGCACTTCATATCTCAAACAATGGCGACAATCCTGCCATCATGCTAACCATTAATCTAAATCTGGTACCACTAATCCAACATGGGCTTCTTCTCTACACCAAGCTAAATCATTTACATCAAATATTGAAGGCAAACACAAAGGATAAGAAGTGCCCAACATGAGAAGGACCCAACATAAAATGGTAACTGTTGTTGTCGAGCCCACCGTGCAGTGACATAATAAGCATTGGTACATAATATTGTTGGAATAATATAGAAATGATATGTCCAAATAGAGTTGATGAGATGTGTTGTGTTCTTGTAGTTAGTGTTTGACTCTATCTGTTATGAGTCGTGGAGTTTGTGTTGTGAGTTGGTGATCAGAATTATTTGGATCTAGATTGTCCTAAAAGCTGTCTATGTGGGCCTATATAATGTAATGGTTGTCCAAGCAATAAGATTTGATTTCATTCTTTTTTATATCTTTGTTTTTTCTAATATGGTGAGCTAGAGAGAGATCTAGTGAGGTTTCAAATATGAGAACAAGAGGACCCAGATCTGTGAGGGTTGTGAGATCATGTTGTTACGATGTTGCTCCCATTTTTTTTATGTTTTTTTGGTTGAGGAATATTGTTGAACGATGTTGTCTCCAATCGTTGTGTCTGTATGTAACTACATTCTTCATAAGTGAGATGCCGCAACCATCATAATTGTGCAGAGTCTATTGGTGAGAGTTGTAGTGTGTAATTCATTGTGTTGGAGGGTGTGGATTACAATTAAACTAGAAAGTGAATATTTTACTCACCATCATTCGTGCCACAGTGCTGCCTAAGTTAAAAGGTATGATTTGATATTTTAAATCAAGCTAAGTCATAAGTTTGAGGTTAATTTCTCATGGAAGAGTAAATTGGAATAATAAGGAGCTCTTTCAAAGACATGAATTCTTATCATGTATTCACGTATTTAAATTTCTTTTATTTTTGTTTTGAGAGAAAATTGTAAATGAGGTACGGAGGCATAAGGAGTTAAAAGTTTGGTGAAAAAATATTTATGGTGAAAATTTTGTTTTTATTTATTGGTGAAAATTATTTTTATAGTTATTTTTGGTGAAGAGAGTTAAAAAGGTGTTACGTGTTTTTTTTGTTTGGGTGAAAGAATTAATTCGAAAGCTTTTTTGGGAGCGTAAATTGTGTTGGGTGAAAAGGAGAAATAAGGAGTATTTTTTGTCTTTGTTTTTTATTTGAACCAAGATAGAGTCTTGTTTTTTTTAGATCTTGTGCATTTGGTTTGGATCTGGTGAATTTGAATGTTGATCTCCTGAATTCGGGTGTAGATTTTCTCGATTTGGGTGCATTTTGTTGATTGGGGACAAATTTTTTGTCATTATGTCATTTTTTTTGCTGAAACTTATTTGAATAAGTCCACAAGTTTGATGGAGGAAACTATGCAAATTGGAAATTCAAGGTATTAACAGTTTTAGAGGGAAATAATTTGTGGCCCATAGTGAGTGGGGTGAAGCCCAAACCCACTGCTCCTGCAACTATTCCAGAATGGGAAAAAAGGGAAACAAAAGCAAAGATGTTGCTACAAATTTCATTTAAGGACACCATCATTCCTCATATTAGGGATTGTAAAACATCCAAAGAAACATGGGATGTTCTCAAAATCTTGTGTGAAACAACTAATACCAACCATATTTTTTTCTTGAAGACCAAGCTTTTGTCAATTAAAATGGAGGCCAATGAATGTATAAGCAATTTCATTTCCCGTGTCAAAGAGCTAAGTGATAAGTTAGGAGACATTGGTGAAAAGGTGTCTAATACTAACTTGGTCACCATCAAAGTAAATGGCTTAGTACAAGATTATCAAATTTTTTTTTCAAGTCTTTCAGCTAGAGAGAAGTCTCCTGTTTTTGATTAATTGATAGGTATTCTTCTACAAGAGGAAGAGAGGATGAATAAATTAAATTTGGGCTCAAACAGTTCAGGTTTGGCATTGGTAGCCAAGGGTAAGCAACCATAGAAAGGCAAGCCATGGGACAAAAGCAAAGGAGGAAATTTTCAAGAAAAACAGAAAGGTATGACACAATCTAAATTTACAATTCATGATAAGAGAAATGATGATTGTTAGTATTGTGGCAAACCTGGACACCATGATAAAGATTGATATAAAAAAAATATAATGAGTCTAAACAAAGAAACATAAGGCATAATGGGAATTTTGTGGACAAAGACACCTCAATCAATGATGTATTTAAAAATCTCAAATTGTTTATTTCTGATGTTGCATTGTCTGTTGAGACTGAAGATGTGAATGCTTGGCTCATTGATTTTGGTGCATCACTCCATATGTCTTGTAATAAGGATTGGTTTGATGAGTATCATGAGAAAATAGATGGAACATGTGCTTATCTAGGAGATAACAAATCCCTTGAATTTCAAGGTTATGGAATCATAGGTTTGATGTTACCTAATGGAAAAGAGAGACAAATCCATGATGTGATGTATGTTCCTGTTATCAAAACAAATTTAATTTCTATTTCTACTATTGTTGATCAAGATCCAAAGGTGTAATTTGTCAAATCACAGTGTGTTGTTAAAGATATCGAGGATCGCTACAAGGTTATTGCCACCAGTACCAGAGTTAGAGGTTTGTATAAGATGAATGTGACCAGGATAGGGCATCAAGCATTGACATCTACAACAATGCCAGCAAAAAAGTTATAGCGTCAAAGGTATGGACATTTAAATCACAATGATTTAATGTTAGTTCAAAGAAAAACAATGGTTGAAGGTAATTATGTTATGAAGAATAATCATGTTGAATGTGAAGCATGTGCACTTGGCAAGTAACATAGAGAGGAATTTCCTATGCATGAAGAAAAAAGGCAAAGAGAAATACTTGAATTAATTCATATTGATGTATGTGGACCTATGCAAACGAGATCTCTTGAAGGAGCATTGTACTTTCTTATTTTTGTTGATGATAGATCTAAATACATTTGGGTCTATTTCATAAGAAATAAAAGTGATGTTTTTTAGTACTTTAAGGAATTCAAAACATGATGGAAAAACAAACTGGGAAATATATCAAAATTCTCAGATCTTATCAGGGGGGAGAATACAAATCAAGAGCTTTTAATAAATATTGTAAGAGTCATGGGATTCTACAACAATTTACAGTGCTTGATACACCTCAGCAAAATGGAGTTGTTGAGAGGAAGCAATGTGCACGGAGCATGCTTCAAGGTAAAAATATCTCTAATGGTTTTTGGGTTGAAGCCATTAATATTGCTGTTTATTTGAAAAATAGGAATCCAACCAAAATTTTAGATCTAAAAACACCTTTTGAAGCATTTTATGGATATAAACCAAAATTGAATATTTAAGAGTTTTTGGATGCAAGGGATTTGCTCATATTCCAAAAGATGAAAGAAGAAAACTTGATGACAAATCAATTAATTGCACATTCATTGGTTATAATTGTGATGATCAAAAGGCACACAATTTTTTTTATCCTAGCTCACATACATTTCTTCTAATTATGGATGTGGTGTTTCATGAAAATATAGATGAAGGTGATAAAATGAATAAAACAGGTGTATGGCATGATATTGATGATTGTGCCAAAATAGAAGCAAGTTTTGAAGAGGAGCGGGAAAAGGTACAAGAACAGGTGCAGGTTCAAGAGCATGAAGCATCCAATAGTCATGACACTCCATTAAGATAACATGAGACTCCACAAAGAAGGAAGAAGGATGAAAGTAGTAAAACTCTAAGGAGTTCATCACGTCAAATTCAACCACCTATAAGGTATAAACATTATGCATTCATGTGTCATGTAATGAATGTTGTAGAACCCTCAAGTTATGAAGAAGCTAAAGAATATAAATAATGGAGAGATGCAATGAATGAGGAATACAACTCTATAATGAAGAATGAGACATGGGAATTAACATAATTGCCTAAAGATAATGTCCCCATAGGATGCAAATGGTCTTTCAAACCAAAGTTTAATGTTGGTGGTAGTATTGATAAGTATAAAGCTAGATTTGTTGCAAAAGGCTATTCACAAAAATAAGGTATTGAATATGAATATACTTTTGCACCTGTAGCTAAACTGAATACAATTAGAATCATGACTACATTAGCTATGAAACAAAATTGGAAAATGCATCACTTAGATGTCAAATCTTCTTTCTTGAATCGTGAATTAAAAGAATAATTTTATTTGGGTCATCCCGAAGGGCTTGTAAAGTAAGGACAAGAGCATCTTGTTTGCAGGTTAAAGAAAGATTTGTATGGTTTGAAGCAAGCACCAAGATCTCGATATGTCAAAATTGATTCATTCTTTTATGAAAAAGGTTTTGTGAGAAGTAAAAGTGATCCTAACTTGTACATAAAGAGAGATGAAGATGGGAACATTGCATTGATATCCTGGTGTGTTGATGATCTTATCATAATAGGCAGTGCACTCAAGTTGATTGAAGAAATTAAAATCTAGTTGGCATAGGTATTTGAAATGAAGGATCTTAGGGACTCTTTCATTATTTTTTGGGCCTTGAAATTTGGAGGGAATCTGGTAACGCAATCATCACACAAAGAAAATATGCAAAGACAATCCTTGAAAGATTTCATATGTTTGAATGCAAACGAGTGTCTACTCTTTTGGAACATAATGCCAAATTGTACAGTGATGATGAAGCTAAATAACTGAATGGAACTTCGTATCATCAATTGGTGGGAATTTTGAACTACCTCACCACCACCATGGTAGATATAACATATTATGTCAGCATCCTTAGTTAATTTATGGCTAAGCCTTGTAAAGCCATCGGAAAGAAACAAATAAAGTCATTCGATATCTGAAGGGAACACTTTATTTTGGTATTTTATATACTTATGAATCTGATGTTGGGTTGGTAGGTTTTTCTGATTCAGATTGGGCTAGAAATTCCGATGATAGAAGATCAACCTCTATATATGAATTCAATTTAGGATCGGGGATCGTATCATGGAGCAACAAGAAACAACCAAATGTTTCTTTGTAATCCACAAAAGCTGAATAGGAAGCCTTGACCAATGCAACTTGTGAAGATATTTGGTTAAGGAGGATTCATGAAGATGTTGGAGAAAAACAAAGAGGACCAACAAGCATCAAATGTGACAACTAGAGTTCAATGAAGCTGGAAAATAAGCCAATTTATCATGCCAAAACAAAACATATTGAAGTCCAACATCATTTTGTAAGAGAAAATATATAATCAAATGAGCTTCATTTAGTCTTTTGTAATACAAGTGAGAATGTAACTAACATATTCACCAAGACTCTTGGAAAGATGAACTTCAAAATTTGTAGACAACAACTAGGCATTGCTGAAAATCCATTTCTCCATTAAGGGGGGATGTTGGAATAATGTAGAAATGATATGTGTAGATAGAGTTGCTAAGTTGTGTTTCGTAGTTAGTGTTTGAGTCTATCTATCATGAGTTCTGTCTTCGTAGTTTGTGTTGTGAGTTGGTGAACCGAATAATTTGGATCTAGATTGTCCTAGAAGATGTCTATGTGTACCTATATAATGTATTGGTTGTCCAAGCAGTTTGATCAATGAGATTTGATTTCATTCTTGTGAATCTCTCTGTTTTTTCTAATAAATATACATATAATTAAGCCCTTTTTTCTTTTTTACTTTCACCACCAGGGGACAATGTACTGAAAACATTCTTATTGGACTTGACTATGTATTGAGATTAATTTTTTTGCCATGTGTCATTTACCTAGAAGGTTTTTATCATCGGACTTAAGTCCCCTCTTTCACTAGTTAGACACATTCCTCTTATTTTATTGCAAGTTGGATTCCTCTATGTTGGGCATACACACTCTTAGCTTATAAATTTAGACAATAGCTTAATTATGTGACACATGATAATATCTGGTGTTTGGATTAGTGTATGAGATAATTGATAAATAAAAAAGGGTGGTTCTTCTGCACCGAACCCTCTATAATATCATAGTTGGCGCCAACTATGGAATAGGATGTGAACCATTGGAATCTGCTTCCTGATCGACAGTAGCAAGTGTTGTGATCCTACAATTAGTAGAGCAAGCATGTGGTTAGAACAACCAACGCCTCTCTGTCGTGACGTCTCCTTCGGTCATTTGCAACTTCCAGGCTAGGGTTCTTTGCTTTGCAACTTAGTGCTAACACATTTCCATCGATAGGAAACTGTCCCTAATGCCTAGTTATGGTAATAATTTCCTTCACCCATGAAGAATGATCTATGGGTTGACTTGTACAAGGGCTTCTAATCACTAATCATATTATTATTCCTTGTAGGAGGTACAATATCATAGCCAAGGGTATGGAGTTTTTATTTTTCCAGCTCGGGTCATGGATCGAATCAAAATTCTTAAAGGTAATGTACAATTTTTTGGTTTGCATGGGCTATTTGTTTGTTCTTTTCATTTCTATTGTTTACATCTTGACTTCTAATCCAACCTCGCTTGACCAGACTATTGGCACAGAATAGGAAGACTTCTTGGAGGTTGCTAAAGGTAATTTTCATAAGTTGTCCTGAACAAATTGTCTGCTTCACTAAGGAATGTCCCATATATAAAATTTGTGTGTGTGTGATTGAAGATTCCAAATAAAATCTCGCCAATTTTGGTTGCAAGAAAAATGAGGCCAACAGGTACACATATATTGCCCCCCAAAAAAAACATTGTAATCCAAAGAAAAAAAAGAATATTATTATTTATGTTCTTCCACAAAACAACCCTTGCACGATCGCACATGCCCTTTACCTCCAACTCTAAAAGTGGCTTGCATATAAACACCTGTTCTATAAAATATGTGTGTATAGGATTCAAGATTCCAAATGAAATCTTGCCAATTTTATCTACAAGCAAAATGAGGCGAATGGGTACACGAATATTGCCAAAAAAAAAGAAAAAAAACATGTAATCCAAAGAAAAAAAGAACATTATCTTTGTTCATATCCATCCCATACAACCGTAATCCAAGTAAAAGCATTAATTTTCACCTGATCCAAGTATGAAAGTCTACCTCTTAGCAGTGTGGCCCTAACCCTTGTCACAATGCACCTACAACATAGTGATAAACCAGATTAGTACCCTTAGGCAGAAAACAAAGGCCATGAGTACATATACAACAAAAGAAAACAAAATTATGATACCTCAATCGTGGTCTCTAGGAAAGCTTCAAATCCTCGATTAATTGATCCAACACTAGGGAAAAAATAAGAAACCCTTGAGGGTTGACCACAATTGCGTGAATGTTGGCCTGTGGGAAAGGCGTCAAACCCTACCAAACTACTAGAAAGAAACCCTTGAATAGTGATCTTTACCAAAGCACTAGAAAGAAACCCTTGAAGAGTGACTAGAGATAATGCAATGATATCAATAAACCCAAAAAGGCAACAATTAAACATCCAGATACTAGATCCAAATTGGATTAACTGCTCATCTAATGCTTGTCCTCTTTGCGAAATAATTAAATAACTTTTATTATGTAATGACGTCAAGGCTCGACATTTGTAACCATAGTGGTGGCTATGGGTCGACGTTACACCTTGAAAACTACAATACCACAAATAAACTATGCAAAAAAAATTAATATAGAAAACGATTAATACCTTTACACCATCATTATATCTAAATACCCAAAAAGCAGTAACATAATAAAATGAATATTATAACTTTTAAACATGAAAATTCTTGATAAAATTGTATTTTTATAATAAATATATTTGGATATCTCAATTGTAAGATATTTATCTTTGATCTCATAAAATTAAATATAATATTTGTTCAATACTTTTCAAAATAGCAAGATGATAAAAACGCTCTAACTTGTTTTTAATATAAAAATATCAATAGCTCTAACTTGTTTTTAATATAAAAATATTTATTGATAACCGTTTAAAATAGAAATTAAAAATATAACATGCGCTTAAGGTGCTTACAAAAAGCTCATAAATTACTTGTCAATATGAAAACACTTTTCTTATAATAAAACTTATTACCCACACATATTAATTACTTTCACGTTTTATGTATCTTATGTTTTACATAAAATTATGTAATTGGTATAACACAACATTGTTTTATGTATCTTATGTTTTACATAAAATTATGTGATTGGTATAACACAACATTACATTCATTGCACATGGATGGGTGTTTTCGGTGGAAGATAACATTTTTGGTGAATAAATGGTTTACCAATATATTCCATGAATCTTAAATTTATAACATTTTCAAAATTTAAATTTGTAAACTACCAACTTTGAAATAAAATTAAATGTAAGAAAGTCTAAAATTTTAGATTAATGTTTTCACAAGGAAATGACCGATGATTCATGTTATTAATAAGTGTGTTTTTTGTTTGACATGTTTTAATTAGTTTAGTTATATAAGTTAAAGGATTTGTTTTTAGTATGATCTTTTGGATTTTCGGTTGCTGTAATTTAGTGGAAAAATTTGGGGTGAAATTTTGATTTGTGTTATTTAAAGTGGTTTTTTGACTGTATATATAGATTAAGCACCAACCTTTAGGGCACTTTTATCGTGCAGGAGTTACCCATCAAACTTATGATTTCAATAAATTCCTCTTGGATTTTAGAGAAATTAAACTAGAAAAACCCACACAAAAAGCTTTCAAACAATCACAGTAAAGACAATGCCTAAATTAAATACTTAAGTTGATAAGTATCAATTTAGAATCAATATCAAAACATTTACTTTATAATACATCTTATATATGTTAATATTCAAAAATCATAAAAATTAACTAAATTATATTTTTATTTAAAATTATTATTGTTATCGTTATTATTATTAATTGTAATTATAATTAACATATATACATTTTAAAATAAAATTATCTTTAGTGTGACTTTTTGGACTTTCCGTACAAAATTTGGCATGAAAATTTAATTTGTGTTATTTAAACTCGTTTTTTACTACATATATGGAAAATTTGATGTGAAAGATTAATTTGTGTTATTTAACCTGGTTTTTTTTACTATATATATGGATTTAGTACCCTAAAAAACGCTTAGCCCACTTGGATTGTGCAGGGGTTACCCAAAGCTTGTGACAAACTGTGATTTCAATAAATTCCTATCATAAATTACACTAGAAAAAACTTCCAAAAATTTTCATTAAAGACAACTGGTTTTAAAATGACATATAATAATATTATTAAAAATGAATATTAGCCGCCATTTTATCATGAAATTATTAATCTATAAAAAGTCTTTGCTTTAATACTATGGTTTGTCAATACCATATACAAAAAAACTATAATTAAATTTAATATGACATTACTCATGTGACCTTTTTTTAATTAATGAATTTAAGTGGTGTAGCCATATAAATAAATGATTGGTAATTGAAAATATGCATCAATCTATAATAAAATATAAAAACACTTTAGAAATCATAAAAAATAATTTATCTATATATATATATATGCAACAACATAACCATGAATATTTACCCTTACTTTACCATGGAGGTTCTTAATTTGTAAATAGGCTTTGATACAATACCATAGGTAAATACTAAGGCCTATCAATAACATACCATATATCCAAAAAACCATAACTCTCTTCATATGACACTTGTTCATATGATATTTTTTTTTAATTAACCAATTTAATTAAGATGGAAAAAATTGCATAACTGTTTTGGAAATAAATCTCAATCTTTGATTTTTGTATACTTCTAAGAATGTTCTAGAATATTCCATGGAGGTTAAATCTTTGTCGTCCAACTAATAATGATTGATAATTAAATTAAAATTGTGTAAACCCTATTCTAAAATGCCTAAGAATGTTCTTGAATATTCTATGGAGGTCAAATCTCTATCATCCAAGTAATAATTATTGATAATTAAATTAAAATTGTGGAAGCCCTATTCTAAAAGGCATAGTCTAACTTATAGACTAAATAATCTTTTTCACATAATCTGATAATACAATTTCAAGCAAGATTGTGATTTTTTGTTTTTTAAAATATATTTGTGAATGTATAAATGGATTCAACACCTATAGATTAAACAACTTAAACTCAATTTTTTAAAAATCTCAACCAGATTTTGGTTAAATTATTACAAATATTTTAGAATATTTTATGAAGGTTAAACTCCTACCATCCAGGTAATAATTATTAATAATTAATTAAAATTGTGAAATATTGTTCTAAAATAAGTATGCCAAGTTTGACAAACATTAAAATTTTAGAGTTAAAAATCAACTAGACTGCTGAATTTTTTTTTAATAATACAAATAATCATAAAACACATCTATAAAATATAAATAAGTAATAAATAAATTACACAATCATTTATTAATAAAAAATATATAATAAAAATAATATTGTAAATCTAAAAAATATAATATATATATGATATATAATTTTTTTAATTTAAAAAACTCTAAAATATTAGCATTTTTAATAAATTCGAATTATTATTTTTATCAAAAGCATAAATCTACTTAAACCTAAATTCAGCACCCATATATATATCAAGTGAATTTAGTTGCATCATATTTTTATGGGACAGAAGGACAGCGTATGGGATAAAGCACTTAGCTAAAAGGTCAGTCTAAAAATGTTGTAAATTTGTTCGAAAAAACAATAGAAATTTCACTAAGATTAGGTAGAAACGAAATTTTAATGTGTCCAGATTCAGACAGGTTTTGGCTTTCCAAAAAAGCTTACTCCCTTAATAAACAACTTCCTTCCAAATGTGGACAACCTCGAGTGTTATGAGGTTACGATAACTTCTACAGGGTGACTCGCCACAATCTGTGGCCAGGTAAGGCTACAGATCCCATTCTGTTATTATATTATCTTTGTGGAGAGTCAAAGGACAAGGCAGAGCGTAATCATCAGGTAAGGCTATTCTGTTATTATGTTATCTTCGAGGAGAGTCAAAGGACAAGGCAGAGCATAATCATTGCCAAGGCCAAGGACAGGGCAGAGCATAATCCAGTGATGTTATTATACTCGTGAAGAACACTGGTGTTTGGACTCCGGAAATTGTAGGCCATTGAAACGATTAAAAAAATTGCCTGGCAAAGAGAAAATCAATACGAGCAGGTGTCAGATTGAACGTCCCTGATCTGATCCGTTTGATTTTATTCCCGGCAGACGAGTTGGATAATGATGGATGAAATAGACAAGGGAATAAAATTTCAAACGAGGCTGAAAGAATAAAATAATAAAATAGCGTAGCCTAATTACGTATAATTTGGACCGGAATGAAAATTTAGTTAACATTTTGATAAAATTCGTTTAAAATTGGAAATCAAGACAATAATTTAGTTAACATTTTGATAAAATTGGTTTAAATTTAGAAATGAAGATTATAAATTTAGATAATTTAGAGATTTTTAATAGTGCTAAATTTATTTCTACTCTCAAAATAGAATTCAAGCACTCTTACTCTCAAAATGAAGACCAATTATTTTTTATTTTCTCGGCGAATTTTACGCTGGTAGACAACGCCTAATAAAATAAGAAAGACATGATGAGTTGCAATAGAGCTGTCAACCCTACTCAAGTTGCGCGTCTGTCAACACGGCACGTGAAAGCAATCGTACATATTGGCCCTGGGCTTTCACGTTTTGTTTTATGCTCTACGTCAGCGAATTAAAAAAAATCACCGTCATTAGTTGCAATAGAGCTGTCAACCTACTCAAGTTGCGCGTCTGTCAACACGGCACGTGAAAGGAATCTTACATATTGGCCCTGGGCTTTCACATTTTGTTTTATGCTCTACGTCAGCGAATTAAAGACAATCAGTGAACGAGTATTTGAGTCAAACTAGAAGTCTATTTTCGCCATTATTTAATAATGTGATAGGTACGCAAAGACTGTCATTAACGATTTTTTGTTTGTAGTAGAATTGTTATTAATGATTTTCTATTTTGATAATAGATCTTGAAATATTTTAAACTTACAATAACAAAATTAAAGGTAAGTTTTTATATGCACCCAAACTTATTGGGAAAACGGTGAATGAAAGGTGAAATATTATATGTACTTAAATTTTTTGTAAAAATGTTGAATGAAAGGTGTCTATAAATACATAACTATTATTTACATTTTCATATGAAGTAAACCAATTTCTATGTGGACACATGTGATGAGAAACACCAGAGTCTAATAGCTAGCTTTCAAAACCTTGAGAGATATTATATACAGGTGAAGTTTCATCTATCATACATAATTCTTCAGTAGATAAAACTTTGTCTATAATACCTGAATCAACTTGATTTGCTTCCTTCTTCGGGTTATCAGACTCTCTTCGTTTCCAACAGTCTTTCTTCAGGTGTCCAATTTTATTGCAGTGACAACATTTTGCCTTACACTTTTTTCTTTTTGATTTAGATATGGAAGACCCCCTTGGCTTTTCTCCTCTTTTCTTAGACCGCCCTCTAGCTATCATGGCTTCTAATGTTGTTGTTTCAGTACTGGATTTCCTTCGTACTTCAGACAAGAGAGCTCCCACAACTGATTCAAATTTCAAAGAATCAAGGGTGCTCAAACTGATTGAAGTTACAAAGTGGTCTCATGACTCAAGCAGATAACACAACAAGGTTATAGTTTTTTCTTCTTCATGAATTTTAACTTCCATATTTGCTAATTAGCATATAAGTGTATTAAAAACATTCAAATGTTCTGCAACTTTTGAACCTTCCTTCATTCGAAGACTGTAGAGTTGTCTTTTCAAATAAATTCTATTGATTAACAACTTTGTCATATATAGTTTTTCCAATTTTTCCCATAAACTTGAAGCTATACTCTCTTCAACAATGTTGAAGAGAACTTCGTCAACCAGGCATAACCTGATGGTACTGAGAGCTCAGACATCCAAGTCCTCCAAGTTCGAATCTTTCATGCTTGTAGGTTTCTTATTTGCTCCGTCCAAAGCTTTGTGCAACCCTTGTTGCACCAGCAAATCCCTAACTTTTAGTTTCCATAAAGTAAAGTTGCTCTTCCCAGTGAATTTCTCCACCTCAAACTTTGCATTCGACATCTTGGCCATTTATTTCCTCCTAGTGTTTTCTTTTTTTCAACTAAGGTTTATTTTTTCTTTCCCTTTCTTGAAAAAAAAACTGAGCCCTTTTTGCTTTCCCTTTCTTAAAAAAAAAACCTGAGCGCCTTTTTAAGTAAACAAATTACTTTCTATAATTCTAAGCCTTTGTTTTTTTCTTAGTTTGTTTATTTTAAAAAAAAACAAATTTAAAAACTTATTTCAGTTTTTTTCTTCTATTAGAGAAACCCTTCAACAAATTTTACTGAAAAATAAAACTTGTTCTCCTTTCTTTAATGAAACCCTACTCTTCTCTCATCAATTTTAACATTTTTCTAAAAGAAATTTCCACTGGTCTTTGAGCCCAAATATTATAGGAAAACAAAATTGTTTTCAAAAAAATTATTTTAAAATTACTCAGATCTTCCACACACGTTCCTTCAAGCGCAGGGGTAGCACTACGGTTTTGCTTGACACAGCGGGCTAGAGAGCTTCCTTGGCTAGCACGTAGGTCCCTTCATACGCACAACAATGCCCTCCTCGGCGGCTCTAGCAGCACGCAGAGGTTTTCGAAGGGTGGTCCCTTCATACACACAACGGTGCCCTCCTTGACGGCTGCAACGGGCCACCTCGCTCCTCGACGGTTCTGGACAGGGCCAATAATGGCTCGGCCTCCTCGCTGCCTCGCTTCTCAACGGTTCTGGGGCTCTTAGTCCATGCAAATAGCAGAGTGGGTTTTGGACAGGGTCAACGACGGCTCTCAGTCCGCGTAGAGAGCAGATGGTAACATGCAGCAGTGGCAGTCATCTACTGAAACAAATAATCTAGCCTACTGATGCGATTTTCCTCCTTCCCCAGTGCCTTATGCAGCGTTGTCCATGCAGTTCTCATAGGGGCAGCCTTCTGATGTGTCTAGCGGCATGGACTTCTGCTGAGCAACCCAGATTTCTTAAAAAAAAGTTGTTTCCTTCCGTAATCTTCTGCTGCTCCCTTGATTTAAAATTGGCGTCTCCATTTTCCCTTCACAATTGCGGGGAGGGTAATATGATAGGATCTCATACCATTTGTAGTTAATGAAGGTTATAAAACAAGAAAGAAATGAAACCGACAACGACCATACAAGTAATCACTCAGGATTTACATGGTAAAACCCTGACAGAGTGTCAAGGAAACGTCCACGGGGCAAGGGATTGGAATATCTATTCAATCAATAAATAATTCTCCGTTACAATAGTTCGAGCATTCTTCAGTTTTATATGAGCCTCCTTAGTTACATCACTGCTGATTCGGTATGAAACTGTCTTGTCAATAACTAAAACAATTTATCCAAATTTACATTTACATTAATTTGTTTTCAAATTACCAACAACGATGCTAACACATTTCCATGGATAGGAAACTGGCCCTAATGCGTGGTTACAGTAATAGTTTCCTTCACCCATGAAGAATGACATGTGAGTCGACTTGTACGAGGGTTTCTAATCACTGATCATATTATTATTCCTTGCAAAAGGTATAATATAGTAGCCAAGGGTGTAGTGTTTTTCCTTTGCCAGGTTAAGTCATGGCTCGACTCAAAATTCTTAAAGGTAATGTACAATTTTGTTGTTTACATGGGTTTTCTTTTGTTCTTTTCATTTCTATTATTTACATCTTAACTTATAATCCAACCTTGCTTGCCCAAACTACTAGCACAAAATATGAGGGCTTCTTGAAGGTTGCTAAACGTAATTTTCATAAGTTGTCCAAAATTGATTGTTTGCTTCACTAAGGAATTCCCATCTATAAAATTTGTGTGCGTGGGATTGAATGTTCCAAATGAAATCTCGCCAATTTTGGCTTCAAGCAAAATAAGGCCAATGGGTACATGGATATTGGTAAAAAAAAACCTATAATCCAACGAAAAAAACATTATTGTTATTCTTCCACTAAAACAACCCTTGCCTAATCGCACAGATCGTTTACCCTTTACCTCCATCTCTGAAAGTGGCTTGCATATAAACACCTATTTTAACCTATTTTATAAAATATGTTTGTACAGGATTCAAGATTCCAAATGAAAGCTTGCTAATTTTGACAACAAAAAAAATGACACCAATGGGTACACGAATATTGCCCAAAATAAAGAAAAAACCTGTAATCCAAAGAAAAAGAAAAGAACGCTATCTTTGCTCATAACCATCCCATAAAACTGTAATCCAAGTAGAAGCATTAATTGGCACCTTATCCAAGTATGAACTATAGAATCATTGTACCTCGTAGTAGAGTGGCCCTGACCCTTGTCACAATTCACCTACAATGTAGCGATAAACTAGATTACTACCCTTAGGCAGAAGACAAGAGCCATGAGTACATATACAACAAAAGGAACCAAAATTATGATACCTGAATCGTGGTCGTAGGGAAAGGCTTCAAACCTTCGACTAATAGATCTAACACTAGAAAAAAAATGAAAAACCCTTGAGAGCTGACCACAATGGCCTGAATGTTGGCCCGTGGGAAAGGCGTCAAATCCTCGATCAATATAAGACCAAAGTACTAGAAAGAAACCCTTGAATAGCGATCTTTACCAAAGCACCAGAAAGAAACCCTTGAATAGCGATCTTTACCAAAGCACCAGAAAGAAACCCTTGAAGAGTGATTCGAGATAATGCAACGATATCAATAAACCCAAAGGCAACAATTAAACATCCAGCTACTAGATCCAAACTGGATTAACTACTCATCTAATGCTCGTCCTCTCGGCAAAATAATAAAAACAACTTTTACATGTGGTGATGTCTAGCCTTGGAATTTGCAGCCATGGTTGTGACGCCCCCAACTCTTTTTTTCTTAAGTTGAGCGGGTGCGGCACCGCCTAAGCAACCAACCGTTTCCATGATTATGCTACTTTACGAACTACGCCTTCATTCATGTATAAAAACTTCAATTAAGATTATAATGTGCGGAATCCATTATAATAACATGATAAACGATAACCAAGAACCATAAGAATATGCAAGAGAAACTTTCTTTTATTATATAAGAAGAATTTTTACAATGGCCGGGAGCATCGCTCCACCGGCGTTACAACCCAAGGCGGGCGCTCGCTCGTGCAAAAGCGCACGGCGGTCGCACCAACGCCTTAACCAAAATAACAAAGATACAAGCTCGCTCGAACGGGCGGGCGCACCCGTGCACACCCGCACGACAACCAACCAAGTATCAACCGGGCGCCCCTCCATGTGCGTTCACCCCTTGGGCGGGCGGTCCAACCGCGACCTCCTACCCGTGTGCCCTCACCCAGCAGGCGGTCCAACCGTGACCTCCTACCCGCGCACTTCCAACTTCGTCGCCTGACTCGGCGGGCACATCCGTTCATGCAACCTGCGGTAGTCACCTCTCTTGCACCTCTTGTGCGCACATCTCCTTGTGCGTAGAGCGAATGCGATGGTGATCGATGGTTCCAAATGAAACTCGCGCATCATTTGTTTATATGCATGTGAGGGTGGCGACCAACTCCATGGCCGACCCTCCAAAACATAACACAAATGCCCAACAGTTATGTCGTTCGAGCGTCGGCTCGCCCACGCTCTCATCCATCCTACAGTCGGCTCCATGTGTGGGGCGAGCTGCCCAGCTCACCTATAAACATGCGAACGCCCATCTATAACTGCGGGCACATCCAAATGACTGCGCCTCCACACGGTGGACTGTTCACACATCCATACTTAGCATCATTTCGCGATGGGAGGGGCGCGCGCTCGTGCCCGAATCTGCAAGGCGTTACATCCTCCCCCACTGGAAATCATTGTCGCCCTCGACAATCCCAATCGTCTAAGTATCCTCCGCTCATATCTCGCAATCTTCCTCTTCCATCTCCAAAGTGAGTCCTCCGATTCCCAACTCTCCTCTTCTGGTGCTCCCTTCCATCTGACAAGGTACTCCCGTTTCTGGTGGCAACCAATCCCTGTAGTTCGGTAGCTCAAAATCTTCTCCAACTCCAAGCCTGGTTTGTCCACTATCTCGGCTGGTCCTCTCGATGGTTCAGCCCTCTCTGGATGGTCTGAATCAAGTCTGCATCTCTTCAACTGACTGACGTGAAAAACTGGATGCTTCATGTGCATATGGTGTAGAACCTCCAGCTCGTAAGAAACCTCCCCCACTCGCTTCTTCACCTGAAATGGTCCCTCATACTTCCGTGTCAGTTTGGCGGCCGTCCCCTTGGCTGGCTAAAACTGCTCCCCGGTAATCCTGAGAAACACCATATCTCCCACACTGAAGTGTACATCCCGTCTTCCTCTATCAGCATACTTCTTCATCCTCCTTGCAGCATCGTGCAAGCGCAACCATGCCAACTCCAAGGTCTCCTCCCAAGCCTTCATGAACCTCTTCGCATGAGGACTCCTCAAAAAACCTGTGGTCTCAACAGTGTGCGGTGCAACCGGCATCTGCCCATTCACCAACTTAAATGGACTATACCCTGTCGCAGAACTCTTTTGAATATTGTAGCTAAACTGAGAAATATCCAAGAGTTCAGGCCAATTCTTCTGATCAGCCGTCACATAATGTCTCAAGTAGTCCTCTAGCAATGCGTTGATACGATCAGTCTTCCCATCTGTCTGCGGATGGTAGCTCGAACTCCTCAACAACTCTGTCCCAACTAACTTGAACAATGTGGTCCAAAATCTCCCTGTAAAACGCAGATCTCTATCCGACACAATACTTAATGGCATCCCCCAATACTTCACTATGTTCTTAAAGAACAACTCCGTAGTCCGCTCGGCTCCACAAGGTATCTTTGTCGGAACAAAGACAACATACTTGGAAAAATGATCAACCACAACCATGATTCCATTATACCCCTGCACCTGTGGTAACTGAGTGATGAAGTCCATCGAGACACTCATCCATGGCCTCTCTGGAATCGGTAAAGGCTGCAACAGTCCTCCTTGCCTCTGCATATCCGATTTGTCCTGCTGACTAATGATGAACCTATGTACATACTCCTCCATATCCTCCCGCATCTTCTCCCAAAAGAACCCTCTCTCCAACAATGCCAAAGAACGACGATGCCCTAGGTGGCCAGCCCATGGAGAATCGTGGCACTCCTTCAAAAGGTGCCTTCTGAGACCAGATGTCTTTGGAACATAGAGTCAGTTTCCAAAGAACAAGTAATCGTCCCGTAGAAAGAACTTTCATGTCTTCCCTTCCTTTATCTGCTTCACTATATTCTGCGCCAAAGTATCGGTTTCCACACTTTCCTTCAGTTTGTTTTGCATCTCTTCTGATATCTGAACCCGACTTCTACTCCTTGCTGCCTGGTCTTCACCCTCCAATGCTGCAAGTTGTCCCTTCCTACTAAGGGCATCTGCTAGCACATTGTGTCTACCTGGTCTATACTCAATAGACATGTCGAACTCTGCCAAGAAGTCCTACCAATGATCTTGCTTCGCAGAAAGCTTCGGTTGTGATGCAAAATAGCTTGCTGCAACGTTGTCAGTCTTGACAACAAACGGCTTCCCAATCAGGTAATGCCTCCATACATGAAGACAATGGATGATCGCAATCATCTCCTTCTCATGAACCGGATACCTCCGCTCTCTATCCTGTAACTTCCGACTCTCATAGGCCACCGAATGCCCATCCTGCATAAGAACCCCTCCTATGGCAAAATCTAAAGCATCGGTGTGTACCTCAAACGGTCTCCTAAAGTCAGGCAACTTCAGTATCAGCGCTGTAACCATCCTTCTCTTCAAGTCATCAAATGCCTTTTGACATTTCTCCGTCCAACACCACCTCTTGTCTTTCTTCAATAGGTCTGTCAGTGCCGATGTCACCTTGGAGTAACCTTCTACAAACTTCCGTTGGTAGTTGGTCATGCCCAAGAACACCCTCATCTCATGGACATTCTTCGGTTCAACCCAGTCCTCAATAGCCTTCACTCTACTTGGCTCCATCCGTATGTACCCCTGACCAACAATATGCCCAAGGAACAGAATCTTGGTCTGAGCGAACACACACTTAGACTTCTTCAAGAACAATTGATTCTCCCTCAGTGCCTTGAACACCATCGCCAAGTGCTTCTTATGATCCTCCATGTTGTCACTGTACACCACTATATCGTCCAAGTATACCACTACGAACGAGTCCAAGTATGGTCGTAGAACATCATTCATCAAAGCGCAAAATGTAGCAGGAGGGTTGCACAACCCGAATGGCATAACAAGGAACTCAAAGCTGCCATACCTTGTTACGATCGCGGTCTTCTTCTCGTCTCCTTCAACAATCCGCACTTGATAGTACCCATGCCTCAAGTCCAGCTTGGAAAACACTTGGGCTTTCGCAAGCTTGTCAAAGCAATCAGCAGCCAATGGCAAAGGATACCTGTTTCTCACCGTCTGCTTGTTCAATGCATGGTAGTCACAGCACATCCGTAGCTCATTGGAATCCTTCTTTCACTGGAATAATACCGGAGCTCCATAAGGGGACCTTGAAGGTCTAATGAAACCTGCATCAGCTAACTTCTTTAGCTGTCGTTTCAATTCCTCCAACTCAGGCCCTGATAAACGATAAGGTGCTTTAGCCGGGGGTTCCTTCCCTGGTTCAAGCTCAATGCTATGGTCCACTGCACGCCTTGGTGGAAGCTTCTTCTGTAGCTCGTCAGGCATCAAATCCACATACTCAGCTAGCACATCAAAAATCTCAGCTGGAACAGGCGTCCCCACTCCATCACCTTCGACTCCCTTAAACATCACCGCATATGTCTCCATATCTGACTCCTTCATAGCCTTCTCCAAACTCAGTGCAGAAACATGCTGCACCTTGACTTCGCTCCTTTGCCTATGAGTGGGCAAAGTCCAAGTTCGTGTCTGTCCAACCAGCACCACCTCATCACAGAAGGGGACAACAATAGCCATGTTTCCCTTCAAGAAATCCTGTCCAAGTATCACATCAAAGTCGTTCATCTCCATCACTGTGAAGTCCAACTGACCCGTCCAGTCTTTTATTTGCACCAGCACTTCATGTGCCAAACCCGCCACCTTAGCCTTAGAGTTCACTGCCTTGACCTCCATGTTCGATGGGAGGATCGTCAGTCCGACCTCTCTTGCCAACCATGTCGTCATAAAGTTATGAGTGGCCCCTGTGTCCACAAGAGCTTGAGTGGTCTTTCCACGGACCATCAAGTCCACGAAACCCAGACTGTTCATTCATGATTTCTCCATAACCTGTCCTTGCATACATATTCGTTCTCTTCGCTTATCATCAAGCTTCTTCAACCCTGAATCAGCTCTGATACCACCTGTCACGCCCCCAACTCTTTTTTTCTTAAGTTGAGCGGGTGCGGCACCGCCTAAGCAACCAACCGTTTCCATGATTATGCTACTTTACGAACTACGCCTTCATTCATGTATAAAAACTTCAATTAAGATTATAATGTGCGGAATCCATTATAATAACATGATAAACGATAACCAAGAACCATAAGAATATGCAAGAGAAACTTTCTTTTATTATATAAGAAGAATTTTTACAATGGCCAGGAGCGTCGCTCCACCGGCATTACAATCCAAGGTGGGCGCCCGCCCGTGCAAGAGCACACGGCGGTCGCACCGACGCCTTAACCAAAATAACAAAAATACAAGTTCGCCCGAATGGGCGAGCGCACCCGTGCACACCCGCACGACAACCAACCAAGTATCAACCAAGCGCCCCTCCGTGTGCGTTCACCCCTTGGGCAGGCGATCGAACCGCGACCTCCTACTGGTGTGCCCTCACCCGGCGGGCGGTCCAACCGTGACCTCCTACCCGCGCACTTCCAACTTCGTCACCCGACTCGGCGGGCGCATCCGTTCATGCGACCTGCAGTAGTCACCTCTCTCGCACCTCTTGTGCGCACATCTCCTTGTGCGTAGAGCGAATGGATGGTGATTGATGGTTCCAAATGAAACTCGCGCATCATATGTTTATATGCATGTGAGGGTGGCGACCAACTCCATGGCCGACCCTCCAAAACATAACACAAACGCCCAACAGTTATGTCGTTCGAGCGTCGGCTCGCCCACGCTCTCATCCATCCTACTGTCGGCTCCATGTGTGGGGAGAGCTGCCCAGCTCGCCTATAAACATGCGAACGCCCATCCATAACCGCGCGCACATCCAAATGACTGCGCCTCCGCACGGTGGACTGTTCGCACATCCATACTTAGCATCATTTCACTATGGGAGGGGTGCGCGCTCATACCCGAATCTGCAAGGCATTACAATGGTGGTGGCGACGGGTCGATGTTACCACCTGGATAATTTTGTGTTACTTTGATCGTGCAGGAGTTATCCATCAAACTTGTGATTTCAATAAATTCCTCTCGAATTTCAGAGAAATTAAACTAGACCCACAAGAAAAGCTTCCAAACAATCATACTAAAGACAATACCTAAATTAAATACTTAACTTGATAAGTATCAATTTACAATCAATATCAAAACATTTACTTTATAATACATCTTATATATGTTAATATTAAAAAATCATAAAAATTAACTAAATTATAATTTTATTTAAAATTATTATTGTTATTGATAAAAAGAATTAACATATATACATTTTAAAATATAATTATTTTTGGTGTGACGTTTTGGACTTTCCATACGGAATTTGGTGGAAAAACTTGATGTGAAAATTTAATTTGTGTTATTTAAGTTGGTTTTTTTACTACATATATGGAAAATTTGATGTGAAAAATTAATTTGTGTTATTTAACCTGGTTTTTTTTACTATATATATGGATTTAGTACCCTAAAAAACGCTTAGCGCACTAAGATTGTGTAGGGGTTACCCAAAGCTTGTGACAACATGTGATTTCAATAAATTCCTATCGGATATTAGATAAATTAGACCGAAAAACCTTCCAAAAAGTCTCACTAAAGACAACTTGTTTTAAAATGACATATAATAATATTATTAAACATGAATATTAGCTTCCATTTTATCATGAAATTATTAATCTATAAATAGTCTTTGCTTCAATACTATGGTTTGTCAATACCACATACAAAAAAACTTTAATTAAATTTATATGACACTTACTCATGTGACCTTTTTTAATTAATGAATTTAACTAGTCTAGCCATATAAATTAAATGATTGGTAAATGACAATATGCATCAATCTATAATAAAAGTTAAAACACTTTAAAATTATAAAAACTAATATATATATATATAATTGAAAAATCTTGCAACAACAATAACCATGAATATTTACCCTTACTTTACCATATATATATATATATATATATATATATATATATATATATATATAAAATTGAAAATCTTGCAACAACATAGCCATGAATATTTACCCTTACTTTACCATGGAGGTTCTTAATTTGTAAATAGACTTTGATACAATACCATGGGTAAATACTAAGGCCTATCAGTAACATACCATATACCCAAAAACCATAACTCTGTTCATATGTGTACCGCCCTGGGGATTGTGCGACGGGCGCCCGGGTGGCGCGAGCACCGGGGGCTGGCGCGCGCGGCGGGCGAGCGTTAGGCGGGCGCGCACGGGCGCGGGCGGGCGTGCGGTCCGACAAAGTTCATCGCAGAAAATGCGACAAAACAGGAAACGACCGTGCGACGATAACATGGCAACGAACAACACTTGTGGAAAAATGGCTGAACGTTGGAGAAATGATGAGCGTTCAAGAAGACTTATACGCCATGGAGGAGGGGCTTGCCTATGGCAAAGCCGACAACCGTGCAAAGAGTTTTCGGGGCGCGTTCATGGAGTTCTGGGGGTCGGCCAAGGGGCGACCGCCCCCACACTCACCATCGTTTGGAGCATATAAACATGCATTCAAAGTGTTCATTTGGAAAAACTCAAGCAGCTCACACTTCTCTTCTACGCATTGGACAAGGGGTGAAAAGAGGCGCAAAAAAGTGGAGTGCGCATATCTTATGCGCTCCACTTGTGAAGTGTGCAGTTTTGCCGGAGGTCAGGTGTAGGACGACTGAGTGCGGTTTTGAGGTGGAATTGTGCAAGACTTAGCGGTGGAGTTTTCGGTGTCTCGGGTGAGCACCCTCCTACCGTAAGAGGTTGGCACATGTATTGTAAAGGTTGTTCTATGCCTTGATTGTAAAATTGGTTAAGTGTTGGCCTTGGATTCTGCCAGGCACACTGTATGTAAAAACTGATATTCTTAATAAACGGTTGGGCAGACTCACGTTACGGGGAGTTGCCCCTCCCCTTTATACTTGTACAATTGTTGATGTTCTTGCTGTTTTAATAATTGCGATGGATAATGAATGAAGTATGGGTTTTCATTAAGTATAAAGGATAATGCATGTTTTACTTGGTTGCGAAACACAAGCTAAGTATCGGTTGTGAATTAGGCGTAGTCCGCACACTTAAGTATTGTTAAAAAGAAAAAGTGGGGTGGTGCCGCACCTCGTCGGCACGGTTGGAAGACTACCGTAGGCTTGGGGGCATGACAGTTGGTATCAGTGCTAGTGAGGCTTGTGGATGAAAGCTGATACACAACTTGACAGTTGGTATTAGAGCTGGTGTAGCTTGCGGATGAAAGCTGATACACAACTTGACAGTTGGTATCAGAGCAGACTAATGACCGGGTTGAGGAAGCATTGAAGTAGCTCGGTTGGGCTTGGTTTGAGTAGGTTGCTCGTGACAGTGAAGGACAAGACATGGCAGACTTGGAAGAATGTGAAGGGAAGCTCTTGCTTACCTTATACAGGTTGAAGCTGTTGAAAAGGGAGAATCCCCGGATTCGTGAAGAGCTTACAGTCTTGGAGAAGAACGTTGAAGATGAACTTCTTCAACTTGGATGGACAATGGGGCAAGGTGAGGTTGCAGATTGTGCAGACCAGGAAGAGGAAGTCTTGATGACCGAAGATGTCGTAGACATGACCGTGATGGAGGATGAACTTGAGTTTGATCAAGTTGGACCAGGATCGTGCAGTTTGCAGACATGTATGGATGAGGGTACTCTCATGGAGGAACCTCATGATGATGTAAGTACATGTGTTTCATTTGGGCATTTGGTAGATGGATCGTGTGCAAGGAAGGGCAAAGCCAGTTTGCCAAAGCGAGGGGACATCTTACCATGGATGTTTATGGTGAGACCTTGTATGGAGAAACAAGGATTGTTGATGTTTGCAGGACTTGTTGGGGTTGGTTGTGACCTTGTGGCAGAAGGTACAAAGGCCCGTGACAAGGGTGGAACTTGATGATCGTTGTGGAGGATTGGGTCATGCTTTAGCCACATGGCTAAGTGCCCGGCATGACTCATGAACAGTTTGAAGGGCACACTCTTGGGTGGACTTCTCATGGCCGAGACCAAGAGATAGTCTTGGTGACACTTTGGTGGAGAAGCTATGATGAAGGGATTCGTAATGACAAAGCTTGGGTGGACTTCGCATGGCCGAGACCAAGAGATAGTCTTGATGGACACTTTGGTGGAGGAGCTATGATGGAGAGACTCATGTGTTGGTGATGTTTTGGGTGGACTTCTCATAGTCTTGGTGACACTTTGGTGGAGAAGCTATGATGAAGGGACTCGTAATGACAAAGCTTGGGTGGACTTCTCATGGCCGAGACCAAGAGATAGTCTTGATGGACACTTTGGTGGAGGAGCTATGATGGAGAGACTCATGTGTTGGTGATGTTTTGGGTGGACTTCTCATAGTCTTGGTGACACTTAGGTGGAAGAGTTATGATGAAGGAAGCTCATGACATGACTAATGATGGGGTTGGTGACCGAGTTCACTAAACCGAAGATGGCAGCTTGGATGGGGATGACCGATGGTTGTGATGAGCCTACTTGGGTGGACTACATGGCAACTTAGTCATGGACATCAGGTTGGAGACATGGAGCATGGCAGTCTTATGGAGGGACATATTGTGGGTGCACTTGTGGAGATGTCACTTATGGGCATCCGATGAAGTGTACCATGGCATGGATGTTGGCAGATGGATTTTCTTATGTGACATGGAGACTTATTACCTATGAGCCTATGGAGATGTTGTACACTCTTGTGCAACAAGGCCATGGACTTGGATGGAGTTGTGAGCAGACTATGAGGCATTCTTACTACATGGAGAGCTGAGGCATCTTGTAGAGACCTTTGGGTGGAGACTTGTATGCTTGCTAGAGTGTTGATTGAGGATGACTCATGGAGCTCATGATGACATGAGATTGTTGTGACTTCTAGGAAACTTCATATATGGCGGACTTAGAGGATCTGATGCATTGAGGAGTTGAGGGCAGAGTATTTGGTGCAGTATGGGATGCACACTTTCAAATTCCATGTATGGGCATGGCTTGAAAGAGTGACTTGATGTAGAGGATCGGTATGAGGCACTTTGAGGTGATAGAGGCACAATGATGATGATGCCTTGGTGGCTACACTTGGGTATGGGTTGAGCCGAGACTCAACTGTTTTTGCACATGGGAGCTGATTGATCGTCGATCATGGGAAGCACATGGAGACATGGGAAAGGTGTTCTCTTGAGGCACTTGACTTGGTGATGAGGTGCTCTCTTGGGACACTTGACACTTGATAGAGGAGTGTTCTCTTAGAGCACTTGGATGACTTGAGGAATGGACATATTGCAGATGAGATGAGGACTACTTCATGGACCTGAGCATGGTTTACTTATGGATGGATTCTTGATCGAGTTCAGGATGTGACAGGGACGCTTTGAGGAACAACTGATGGTGGCATGAGAGTGTGCATTCTCATGGTTTGGGCGTGATGGTTGGACTAGCTACCCAACTAGTTCAGACATGAGGGGCTAGCATGTACATGAGGTGTTGGCATTGTGTTGGAGTATCATGGCAGCAGGTTCACATGGGAACGACACATGATGGGGTCAACATGATATGTTGTAGCAAGCATGTAGCTTGAGATGGAGGGACCAACCTTCCACAATGGAGCAGCATGTGGAGATTGTGACATGATGGTTGATTGTCATGGATTGAGAGGACTTTTGATAGACGAGATGAGATGTTGATTAAGGTGTGTTAACACTTGTTGATATATCATGGGAAGTTTGCACATGATGGAGATGATGCACATGATGGAGTGGACACTTTGTTGCAGTGGACATGTAGCTTGATGTTGAAAGGATCAACCTTTCACGATGGAGAGCAGCATGGAGAGATTGTGGCAGGTGGCCGTTGGTCATGGACATCTGATATACGACATATTTTGGTATGGACTATCTTGGTGACAGTTGGTCACTTAGATGAGACATGGTGGAGATGGAGACCTACATATGTTGCAGGGTGTTTGCCATATATGTGAGGGGAGTCGACATCATGGATTGATGCTTGGAGTTGGGATGTTGTCAAGGATGACAACAACTTCAGGCGGAGGAGGATGTACCGCACTGGGGATTGTGCGACGGGCATCCGGGCGGGCGAGCGCCGGGCGGGCGAGCACGGGCGCGGGTGGGTGTGCGGTGTGACAAAGTTCATCGCAAAAAATGCGACAAAACAGGAAACGACCGTGCGACAATAACATGGCAGCGAACGACACTTGTGGAAAAATGGCTGAACGTTGGAGAAATGATGAGCGTTCGAGAAGACTTATACGCCATGGAGGAGGGGCTTGCCTATGGCAAAGCCAATGACCGTGCAAAGAGTTTTCGAGGCATGTTCATGGAGTTTTGGGGGTCGGCCAAGGGGCGACCGCCCCCACACTCACCATCGTTTGGAACATATAAACATGCGTTCAATGCGTTCATTTGGAAAAACTCAAGCAGCTCACACTTCTCTTCTACGCATTGGACAAGGGGTGAAAAGAGGCGCAGAAAAGTGGAGTGCGCGTATCTCATGCGCTCCACTTGTGAAGTGTGCAGTTTTGCCGGAGGTCAGGTGTAGGTCGACTGAGTGCGGTTTTGAGGTGGAATTGTGCAGGACTTAGCGGTGGAGTTTTCGGTGTCTCGGGTGAGCACCCTCCTACCGTAAGAGGTTGGCACATGTATTGTAAAGGCTGTTCTATGCCTTGATTGTAAAATTGGTTAAGTGTTGGCCTTGGATTCTGCCAGGCACACTTGTATGTAAAAAATGATATTCTTAATAAACGGTTGGGCAGACTCACGTTACGGGGAGTTGCCCCTCCCCTTTATACTTGTGCAATTGTTGATGTTCTTACTATTTTAATAATTGCGATGGATAATGAATGAAGTATGGGTTTTCATTAAGTATAAAGGATAATGCATGTTTTACTTGGTTGCGAAACACAAGCTAAGTATCGGTTGTGAATTAGGCGTAGTCCGCACACTTAAGTATTGTTAAAAAGAAAAAGTGGGGTGGTGCCGCACCTCGCCGGCACGGTTGGAAGACTACCGTAGGCTTGGGGGCGTGACAATATGCCACTTGTTCTTTTTTAATTAACCAATTTAATTAAGATGGAAACAAGTGCATAACTGCTTTGGAAATAAATTTCAATCTTTGATTTGTGTATACTTCTAAGAATGTTCTAGAATATTCCATGGAGGTTAAATCTTTGTTATCCAACTAATAATAATTGATAATTAAATTAAAATTGTGGAAACCCTATTCTAAAATGCTTAAGAATGTTCTTGAATATTCTATGGAGGTCAAATTTCTGTCATCCAACTAATAAGTATTGATAATTAAATTAAAATTGTGAAAGTTCTATTGTAAAGGCATAGTCTAACTTATAGACAAAATAGTTTTTTCCACGAAAATACAATTTCAAGCAAGATTGTGTTTTTTTTTCTTTAAAATATATTTTTGAATATATAAATGGATTCAACACCTATAAATTAAATAACTTAAATTCAAGTTTTTAAAAATCTCATGCAGATTTTGGTTAAAGTTAACGAGGAAAAAACCCTGAGAAAAGCCATTTCATCTATTAGTTAGACTACTCCATTCTAAAATCAACACCTCTAAATGGACATAACTACTTTGGAAATAAGTCTCAACCTTTGATTTGTGTATATTATTACAAATATTTTATGAAATTTAAATCCCTACCATCCATGTAATAATTATTGATAGTTAATTAAAATTATGAAATCCTTATTCCAAAATAATAAGTCTAATTTGACGAATATTGTTAAAACTCAACTAAATAACTCAAATATATATAAATAACACAAATAATCATAAAACCCATTTATAAAATACAAATAAGTTAATCAATTTAATTCATAATTTTTTATTAAACAAAATATATAAAAATTAATATTGTAGATGTCGAACAGAGATATAATATATTATAATTTTACATTTTTAATAGAATCGAATCATTATTCTTATCCAAAGCATAAATCTACTTAAACCTAAATTCATCCCCCATATATATATCAAGTGAATTTAGTTACATCATATTTTTATGGGACAAAAGGACAGGGCATGGAATAAAGCACTTAGCTAAAAGATCAGTCTAAAAATGTTATAAATTTGTTCGAAAAAACAATAGAAATTTCAACAAGATTAGGTAAAAACGAAATTTTAATGTGTCCAGATTCAGACATGTTTTGGCTTTCCAAAAAAACTTACTCCCTCAATAAACAACTTCCTTCCAAATGTGAACAACGTCGAGTGTTATGAGGTTAGATAACTTCTACACGGTGACTCGCCACAATCTGTGGCCAGGTAAGGCTACAGATCCCGTTCTGTTATTATATTATCTTTGTTGAGTGTCAAAGGACAAGGCAGAGCGTAATCATGAGGTAAGACTATTCTGCTATTATATTATCTTCGAGGATAGTCAAAGGACAAGGCAGAGCATAATCATTGCCAAGGCAGGTAAGGCTATACGTCCAGTGATGTTATTATAATCGGTAAGGCTATACATCCAGTGATGTTATTATAATCGTGGAGAACACTGGTCTTTGGACTCCGGAAATTCTAGGCCATTGAAACGATTAAAAAAATTGCCTGGCAAAGAGAAAATCAATACGAGCAGATGTCAGATTGAACGTCACTGATCTGATCCGTTTGATTTTATTCGCTGCAGACGAGCTGGATAATGATGGATGAAACAGACAAGGGAATAAAATTTCAACCGAGGCTGAAAGAATAAAATAATAAAATAGCGTAGCCTAATTAGGTATAAATTTGGACGGAATGAAAATTTAGTTAACATTTGATAATTTTGTCTAAAATTTTTGAACATCAAGATTTTAAATATTTGATAATTTAAAAGTTTTTGAAAGTACTAAATCTATTTCTACCCTTCGAATAAAATTTAAACATTTTTTTTCAGATTAAAAAAGACCAACTAATTTTTGGTTTTCAAAAAAACCAACTAATTTTTGGTTTTCTGCGCGAATTTGATGCTGGTAGACAACGCCGAATAAAACAAGAAAGTCATGATTAGTTGCAATAGAGCTGTCAACTCTACTGAGTTAGGTTGGGCAATGTGCTACCATAGGATAGTTATTGCCCCTGACATGGGGCTTTATAACCCCACATAACAAGCCGCGCGGTGATGAGAGAGAAACAAACAAGCGCGGGGTGTTATGTGGGTTTATAAAGCCCCCATGTCAGGCTGCAATAACTATCCTATGGTAGCACATTTAGCACTCGCTTCAAATTTCAGATTTGAGTTTTGAGCGGGATGCACCTTTGTATACGATACATATACGACGAGTTAAGAAATACGTTGTGCTCATTAATGAGACGCTCCCTTGAATTTTGAAAACCCTCCAAACTTTGAAATTTGAATTTGGAGGGGATTGGGGCCTCAAACCAGGAACCATCATAGGGGACGAGTAGCCACTATGTGGAACTATGATCAATTATCCCAAATTATATATTCGTTTCCAAGAAATGTGTAAGACTCACCATCGGCATTCAAAACGTAGACAACATTCAACAAAATTGGTGCCTCTACAATTTGAAAAGAGGAGTGAGAAAAAGTTTTGAAAACAAACTAATCTTCTCCAACACCTTTAAGTATCAATTCAACAATGATTTTGGTAAAGATTTAAATGATAAATGCAAAACCATTCAATGGACTTGGCATTAGTTTTGTAATTCATATTTATTGTTTTGTATTTCTTTGTAGTTGTAACAATAGTCGTATTTGAGTGTTATTCCTTTCTCTTTGATTAACAAATTGTTAGTTTGTTAAAAGAAAATTTGTAAATTAAATGGGAAGGAACTCATAAAAATGTGGAGGCACTCACAAATAGAGGAGCCATTATTCTTAAATTAAATGGAAAGGAACTCATAAAAAAGATAGAGGAGCCATTATTCTTAAATTAAATGGAAAGGAACTCATAAAAAAGAGGAGGCAATCACAAATATGGGAGCCATTACTCTCTCCTTCACGCTAAAGAAAATAGCAATGGAGAAGTTAGAAGAGAGAAAAATTAGAAAGAATGAAATAAAAAGAGACAAAAGAAGAATGAAATAAGCAATTTTCACAAGTCATCTTTAGAATTTGGTAATGTTTTAAATGTTGTTGAAAAAAATATGGGACTCTATATCGAAGAGAGTAATGTACTATACATTTCAAGAGTTGTAGTGAAATGTAGAGTTTTTTCATGGTTTATGTGGATTCCTCTTATGGATATTTTATAATATATAATTTGTTTTAAATTTTTTTCTAAGAGTGGTTTAAATAAGGAGTCATCATAAAGTAGAGTTAAAGTTGACAAGTCCAATCAAATTTACACTAAATTAAAGCCAAGTGAAAATTAAAGTTATTGATTTATTTTATTGAAAAGAGAAAAGAAGAGGGTTGCATGATTGATTATACCCAACATTCCAAAGAGTTGGTCCAAGCTGTAAAAGTCTGGCCATAAGAAAGTGGATTTCCCTAGGTATTTCATAAGCACTGTTGACTCAAGCCTACATGTATTATTGTGGTAGCACATGTAATTATGTAGCATGTATGCTCTTATGCATAGAGAGGATGCAACATCAAGTTGTGGAATGAACCACTAAGTAGTAATGAAGGTGGAAAGTGTACTTGTACGTTATCTTTATGTGCAATAAAAGAACTTGAGTCTTGATTAAGGAATGAATGTTAGATGGAGTAATATTATAATGTGAGAAGGTTGGGATCAAATTATGATTAAGAAATTTTAACATGTTGATGAACCATGTGGGTGAAAAGGATTCTTAGAGAATTGGTGAGTACATTAGATGTCACTCATGTATCTTAGTAGATTGAATTCTTTTTATATTGACATCAATGATGAATTGTTTGCGGAAAGAAGTAGAAAGATCGTGTAATAATCAATTTAATGTAATGATCGCAGTGAAACATAAAGATGAAGGATTAAGAAGAAGGTGCAATTCCAAATGAATGAAAAATTTGTTGCAAGTGTAAATGAAAGAAGAAGACTTCATGAATGAAGTAGCCAACGAAGAATGATGAAAAAATGGATGAATCCATGAAAATAGAAGATGATAGCCAAAGAAGACTAATGAAGAGACATGAAGAAGAAGATGGCATGACAAAATAAGATGATAGTTAAATAAAGAAAATGAATGATGAAGTGTAGTAGCAAAAGTAATGGTAGGATGAAAGAAGACGATGACAAATATAATGATGTAGTAACAAAAGGAATGTCACGGGAAAATGAATGATCAAGACATAAAGAAGAAAGAAAGATGGTGAACATGTGTGAATGAAGAAGAAACTAGAGAAGCAAGGTAAGAATAATAGTATTGTATGTTCATGAAAAGAAGTGTATCCATGAAAATTTAATCTCTAAAAAGCTTAATGGTTCCTAATGTTTTTGGATGATGGAAAGAAAATTATCTTGATCCAATGTTTGTATAAGTGATAGATTACCTAAATAAAAATTTCAATTGAATGTACATGAGTCAATGTTAATCTAAATCTAATGAGGCAAGTCCATCCCTATTGAAAAATTTGTGGTGCTCTAAAAACCAATTTTTAGTGAAAGGTTTGTAGTAATCTAAAACCACTTGTCATGACAATGTAATGTTTTGTGTTAATATGAAACCATTTGATGGTTTGTGGTCATCCAAAACCACTAATGTTTGTCGTAAAAAAAATCCATTTGATGTGATGTATTGTTTGTGGTAAGAAAAAGCCACTTGAGAGTTGTAATAGTTAAGGGTAAGCCAATGTAAAACCTTGAGATGTGATGGTTGAGGGTCATCCAAAAAATCCCATATGTGTAATAGTTATAGGTTAGCCAAATAAAACTCAAGATGCAGTTACTGGTAATCCAAAGAAAACCCAAGATGATAATTGGTCATGATGTAGGTAAACTGAAATTGTTTATGTTTTTGCTGGTACAAGATGAAAACTGAAGAATATCAAGGTTGAATAATGAAATCTTTGTTGTCGACTTGAAAGTCGACTTGAAACCTTCGAGAACTAGCAAACAAACCACCACAAGAGACAGGCGAAGGCACAATGCACACACAGAGCCAAATTAGACCAACAACGGATGCAAGAATCGAGACCAACTCCTAGTTTCCCTTCGCAGGTGTGAAATGGCTGCATTTGCAAAACTAAGGCTAGTACAAAGGGCAAGGCGAAATAATTAAAGTGCATTAAAACCTCACATCAGAAACCCTGTTTTGTTTATTTGGAAAATGTACAAAGTTAAACAGTCATTGATACGTGTCCCTCCTCGAGATTGCCACAATTTCAACCTTTGTTCAAAAATTTAATAGCAACGTTTAATATATACATACATATATCCTAATAATAAAAGAGGAATTCCATAGTTTTCATGTACATACAACCTAAAATTCCATATTTTTGAAAAATTGCCTCTACTTTCTAGTGAGCCACCTTAGAGGTTTAAATCATTGCATTAACTATAGACCTATCGGTTGGTGAATAATATGATGGGACAACTTTGAAGATGCATATATTATGCTTCAAATTATAAAGTTGGCATCTTTAAAATGGATTATGTTTTTTTTTCCAAGGCTATCATTTACTTAGACGAAGCTTTCTTTAAAGTCCAAAAAGCCATTCTAACCAATGTTCAAATTAATTTTAAGATCTGCAATTATAGTTTATATCTGTGAGATGTCTCAAAATGTGAATTCTCTAAATTAGACTTCACTAATATTGGACTAGAATATTCTCAATGGGTTCAATCAAATACACTTCAAACTATCTAAATTTTAAATGTTCCGATGTGTTTTATGGAGGACTCCATGCAAATATGTTGGCTCAAATTTTGTAGAGTTGTTGCCACATATCTTAATAGGAAAGCTATATGACTAGAAGTAGAGTGTGTTGGTTTGAATAGCCTATAAAAAACATATTCAAACACATAAAAGAGGTATGAAGCAAGGGACATAAGATAAAGAAAGAAACATTTATGAAATTATGTTATTCCACCTATATTGCATTCACAGTAAAAATGATTCATTATACAATTATAAGTGACATAATAACTTATTTAGTTCAACCAAATCCATATCTCCATAAATTCCCTCATTTCCCATATAATTTTAGAATTGGTCTACATTATTAAAACACATTACAAATCCATCATATTAATTTATTAAACAACACATGTAGGAGTGATCCCTTTATATTGACCTTTAATGAGTGCTTGTGATATAAATATGTATTCTTCAAATATTTTTGAAGTGATCCTTTATTCATCTTCATATTTTATGCTCTTTGCCTTCATCTTAAGTATTCTAGATATTTGGTCTTTTTCATTATTAAACCTTGATATTCTTCAGTTTTCATCTTGTACCCTAAAAAACATAAACAATTTCAGTTTACCTACATCATGACCAATTATCATCTTGGGTTTTCTTTGGATTACCAGTAATTGCATCTTGAGTTTTATTTGGCTAACCTTAACTATTACACATATGGGATTTTGTGGATGACCCTCAACCATCACATCTCAAGGTTTTACATCGGCTTACCCTTAACTATTACAACTCTCAAGTGGCTTTTTCTTACCACAAACAATACATCACATCAAATGGATTTTTTTACGACAAACATTAGTGGTTTTGGATGACCACAAACCATCAAATGGTTTCATATTACCACAAAACATTACATTGTCATGACAAGTGGTTTTAGATTACTACAAACCTTTCACTAAAAATTGGTTTTTAGAGCACCACAAATTTTTCAATAGGGATGGACTTGGCTCATTAGATTTAGATTAGCATTGACTCATGTACATTCAATTGAAAATTTTATTTAGGTCATCTATCACTTATACAAACATTGGATCAAGATAATTTTCTTTCCATCATCCAAAAACATTAGGAACCATTAAGCTTTTTAGAGATTAAATTTTCATGGATACACTTCTTTTCATGAACATACAATACTATTATTCTTACCTTGCTTCTCTAGTTTCTTCTTCATTCACACATGTTCACCATCTTTCTTTCTTCTTTATGTCTTGATCATTCATTTTCCCATGACATTCCTTTTGTTACTACATCATTATATTTGTCATCGTCTTCTTTCATCCTACCATTACTTGTGCTACTACACTTCATCATTCATTTTCTTTATTTAACTATCATCTTATTTTGTCATGTCATCTGCTTCTTCATGTCTCTTCATTAGTCTTCTTTCGCTATCATCTTCTATTTTCATGGATTCATCCATTTTTTCATCATTCTTCATTGGCTACTTCATTCTTGAAGTCTTCTTCTTTAATTTACACTTGCAACAAATTTTTCATTCATTTGGAATTGCATCTTCTTCTTAATCCTTCATCTTTATGTTTCACTGTGATCATTACATTAAATTGATTATTACACGATCTTTCTACTTCTTTTCGCAAAAAATTGATCATTGATGTCAATATAAAAATAATTCAATCTACTAAGATACATGAGTGACATCTAATGTACTCACCAATTCTCTAAGAATCGTTTTCACCCACATGGTTCATCAACATGTTAAAATTTCTTAATCATAATTTGATCCCAACCTTCTCACATTATAATGTTACTCCATCTAACATTCATTCCTTAATCAAGACTCAAGTTCTTTTATTGCACATAAAGATAGCATACAAGTACACTTTTCACCTACATAACTACTTATTGGTTCATTACACAACTTGATGTTGCATCCACTCTATGCATAAGAGCATACATGCTACATAATTACATGTGCTACCACAATAATGCATGTAGGCTTGAGTCAACGGTGCTTAAGAAATACGTAGGGAAATCCACTTTCTTATGGCTAGACTTTTACAGTTTGGACCAACTCTTTGGAATGTTGGGTATAATCAATCATGCAACCCCCTTCTCTTCACTTTTCAGTAAAATAAATCAATAACTTTAATTTTCACTTGACTTTAATTGAGCCTAAATTTGATTGGACTTGTCAACTTTAACTCTACTTTATGGTGACTCCTTATTTAAACCACTCTTAGAAAAAAATTTAAAACAAATTATATATTATAAAATATCCATAAGAGGAATCCACATAAACCATGAAAAAACTCTACATTTCACTACAAATCTTGAAATGTATAACACATTACTCTCTTCGATATAGAGTCCCATAATTTTTTTCAACAACATTTAAAACATTACCAAATTCTAAAGATGACTTGTGAAAATTGCTTATTTCATTCTTCTTTTGTCTCTTTTTATTTCATTCTTTCCAATTTTTCTCTCGTCTAACTTCCCCATTGCTATTTTCTTTAGCGTGAAGGAGAGAGTAATGGATCCCTTATTTGTGATTGCCTCCTCTTTTTTATGAGTTACTTTCCATTTAATTTAAGAATAATGGCTCCTTTATTTGTGAGTGCCTCCTATTTTTTATGAGTTCCTTCCCATTTAATTTACAAATTTTCTTTTAACAAACTAACAATTTGTTAATCAAAGAGAAAGGAATAACACTCAAATACGACTATTGCTACAACTACAAAGAAATACAAAACAACAAATATGATTTGCAAAACTAATGCCAAGTTCATTGAATGGTTTTGCATTTATCATTTAAATCTTTATCAAAATCATTGTTGAATTGATACATAATGGTGTTGGAGAAGATCAATTTGTTTTCAAAACTTTTTCTCACTCCTCTTTTCAAATTGTAGAGGCACCAATTGTGTTGAATGTTGTCTACGTTTTGAAAGATGATGGTGAGTCTTGCATATTTCTTGGAAACAAGTATATAATTTGGGATAATTGATCATAGTTCCACGTAGTGGCTACTCATCCAATATGATGGTTCTTGGTTAGGACTATTAAGCTCATAATATTAGGATCTTCAATATTAACTATGGTGACTACATCTCCTTAATCCACTCGCATTCACAGTTGAATGCGAAAGAAAGTTTACAACTACTTCCAAACAACTCTTGCACACTACTCAAATTCTAGACAACGGTTTTCCATGTTCTTACATTCACGATCTTCATTGCGGGTAGTGATGACTTCTTATTTATTTTTTCGAAGGTTTTGTGCAAAATATGTTGTTCTCTTTCTACAAACCCTCAATCCACAACACCCTTGGTTCATAGCAATCTCTCGAGTCTTTCACCAGCTTCCTCTGTTACTCCTTACCAATGCTCTAATACCATTGTTGGCTTTAATAGCCCACAACAAACACATGAAAAAAATTACACAAAAAAATATGAAGGAACAAAGGGATCAAGAAAACCCTCTAAGGGGAAAATCTATTAAATTATATCATTCCCCTAATATTAACTTAGTTTACAACTAGTCCCTTATATAACTATAGGTGATCATTTCAACCAACTCTACAAATATCTCCATAACTTCCCTCATTTAGTTGAAAATCTATTAAATTATGTCATTCCCCAATATTAATTTAGTGTACAAATAGTTCCTTATATAACTATAAGTGACCATAAAAACTTATTAATTTAGTGTACAAATAGTACCTTATATAACTATAAGTGACCATAAAAACTTATTTAATTCAACTGAGTCCATAACTATTTTCACAACTTCCCTCATTTCGTGTAAACTTGTAAAATTAGCAAATAGTATAGCACATTACAAATTCATCACATTAATTTATCAAACATCACACCTATAAACTGTTCCTTCAACATAATTTTTTTTTTTCAATAATTCAGGCAATAGCATTAGCATTACATTACTGAAAAAATATTTACAAGATTAGCTATGCTTACTGACCTACTTCATGAGAAATTAGACCATAACATAATAGTAATACTTTATTCCCTATAAGCAATTTAAACTTGAAATAAAAACTGAAAAAATAAGAAACCTTTTTTTATGGTTTCACTGATAATCTGACCAATAACATAATAATAATACTTTCTTCCCTATAAACAATTTAAACTTGAAATAAAAACTTGAAAAATAAGAAACTTCTTTTTATGGTTTAACTGATTTCTATCCAACCTATTGCTATTTTTATTTACAATTGGAGTCTGTTGTACTTTAGAGGACAAAAACAACTAAAGAAAATATTTATTTATATAGAAATTCAAATTGAATGGTATTAGGGAAAGCGTCTTCCTCTTCAGAAGACGTGAACTCTTGAGAGATTTAGAGAAATAATAGATACCTAAATTCAATTTAAGTGTTTTTGAGAGGTTTAGATAAATAAATCGACTTGAATAAATTCAAATCAATCCTTGTACTAGTGAAACTAATACAATTCATTTTCACCACATATTTAATCAAAATTTATAGGATTGAATGAAACCATATTGTTGGGTACGCCGAGGAAGAGATATGCCTTGAAAAAATAGAATTGTGCAGAGGTTAAATGTCAAGAATGATGCACAATAAAATCACATCGTTATGTAGAATAATGAAATTGAGAAACATAATATCACATTCTTCAGTCATATAATGAAATTGTTAAACCTCTTTAAGTTGAATTCGGAACCAAAACTTCATTACAAAATCATCTGGGCATTATGATGCAGGTCCCACATCACAACCTTTACATCAGTAAAATGGGTGAACAATATATGGCCTCCTCCCATTTCATTGTTTTCCCAATTTCTGCACCTCCACATTGGGCATTTTATTCTAGGGCCTTCACTCATTTCATTGTTTTGGCCATCATCATAACTTCAGCACTACACAATTATGTTCCTTTCAAGAACTTCAGACTGATTCGGTAAAAGGTGATTAACAAATGTGTCTAATATTGCTTCAGATGATGAGGGGCAGCTAGAGCCCAACTTGAGTTTAAGAGACACTGCTCTTTCTCTAATTTGGACTCCATGCTCACTATCCATCAACAACATCAGTCCATTGCCAATTTCCTTCCTGCTCATCCATCCATCCTGGGTTGGCCAGTCGATCATCGTGGAAACTTGGAGGTGATTAACCAGCATTTTGGCATTGTAATGCTAATCTCCTCTTATGGGCCATGCTAAGATAGGAACACCCTGGATGATGCTTTCGACAGTGGAATTCCATCCACAGTGCGAGAGAAATCCTCCCGTGGAGGGATGAGAGAGTATGAGCAGCTGAAGCACCCAACCACGGATTATCAAACCCAATCCCTCGATTCGACCTTTGAAGCCCTCTGGAAGCACGTACTCTCCTTAGTTGAAAATAATTAATATTATTTTGTATTAATGGAGAAATGGTTACACAAGTTGTAACGTATCTCCTTAGTTTAGGATTTGTTCCTAGAGTTTAGGAGTTTGGTTGCAACTTCCTGTTATACTTAATGATGTAATCTTTCATTCATGAAGAGTAGAGTGAACGGAGAGAGTTCTCTTTGTTTCAGTGCAGTCTCCAGGTGCAGTACTCACCTGTGAGCTGTAACTCCTTCTTTTTCAATTCAAGTCTGATTTTTATCTTGGTATCAGAGCTCAGAGTAGGGACAACCTTATTTTTTTAGGATGCATCTTTGTACAGAATTGTAGTGGCGGTGGTGTATATAGAAGCTTCGTAGAATCAAGTGGACTGCAGTAACACCTGAAGCGGAGGTCTCAGATGACTGATCATCTCTGAGCGCAAGAAAAGGTTGGCACGGTTTCGTCGCGAACAATCGTGCCATTTTTGAGTGGAAAGAAGGGTTGGTGCAGTTTTTTAAAGATTGGCGCGGGTTTGAGAGTGGTAATCGTGCCAACGCGCTAGGAATTGCTATTGGCGCGGAAAAACAATCCTTAATTGCACCAATTTCGGAAGACGCGTCGATTTTGTTTTTTGCACGGGATTTTCGCCGTCAAGAAGCGTTAACCTGTTTCTCTTTGGAAAATCTGCAATTTTTTGCAGATCGGCCTTGTTCAGTGGTGGTACTTTCAAATTTCAGATTTGTTCG